>CAAKHF010006309.1:0-10803 GCA_901007745.1 Hippocampus kuda | reverse complement strand
TGGACGATCGTTTGTTGAATGCCGCGAGCCGGAGAGAGAAGCGCTCTCATTAGTAAGCTTTTTAGCCTTCGAGAGGTAACTATGGCCATCGGGGACTATGAAGCGTCCCGCGGCTGTTTTTAGCATGATAACAAGTAAAGCATTCGTGGAAATGTTCGTTTATTTGAATGTCCGTCGAGCCATAAGCAATTTACTCTGAACAGCTAATCGGATGCTACGGATCCGCTAGCTTCAGTATGACCAAACATAGACAGTGAGGTCCCTCTTGGCAATGGCAGAGCAGCTATGAGTTTGTTGAGTCCAGGAAACTCGCAGCTGTGACCGAAATAAACATTGTTCACTATGTAAACCAGTGTGGTGGTTGCTGTTGCAGTTTCCGAACGAACCAGTAGAGGTCGCTGTTGGATAAAACTTCGTTGTAGTGAATGTCTTTGCGAGGCTGGAGCAGAGAAAATGATTTCGTATAACGCAACAGGGGGGTTTTCGTCGTATGGGGGGCAGGAGAATGGGAATTGTGTTAATGCATGAAGATTTTTTCACATAAGGGGGTATTTTCTCCCATGTAGGTTTCGTTCTCAGGATAAAAAGCCTACAGTAAATACAAGAATAAAATTTATTTAGTATTTTAACCCTTGTTCACAAAAGACTGTCAAACGGCTTCACGGGCAATGATTGGCAACAGGTAACGATCCAACCATGCGTGAAAACTCACGTAACTTACACACATCAGGCCTGACCACAAAAAATGTTAGATGTTTATTGTGTAATTAAAAATAATAATAATAAATGCCAATGGGCCTGTATTTCAATGTGCCAGTACTCCAATGTGGCCCGGGCTGCGAGGGCCCTTCAGATTGTCAAGAAAACAGAACTTTAACAGAATTTTGAACATCACCAATTACAATAACCCGAATATTATGAATTACAATGAATTGCCACTGTTGGGCATCTCCCAAATCCCTACTTTTCAAGTGCGCAAAATAACTCATTTGTTAAAATGTCAATGATTGCAATGTAAAATAACTGGTTATGTTGTCATCCTCCCAAACTGTATTTCAAAAGTCTAAGAGTCATGAGTAATGCAAAAAATAAATAAATACATTTTAAAAAAGGAGTGTATCGACAGTGCAATTTCAGTGCTAGTTCAGTATCTTTCTGCACTAAAGCATTGCACTGATCCATGTTTAACAAAATATTGTCAATGTTTTATGTTGTGTGTTCAGCGGTATCATTATTTTATGTTAAGTATTCTGTAATGCGCTTTATTAGAGCTGTTGTGAAAGCACTATATAAATAAAGATGTATTTATTTATTTATTTATTTATTTATTTATTTATTTATTTATTTATTTAAATGTCCTGTTTTGCATTATTTCCTTATTTATTTAAATGTCCTGTTTTGCATTATTTCCTTCACCCCAAAAGAAGAAATGCTTACGGCCACATCTCCGGTCAGCTGCTTTGACAATGGAGACATGGAATATGGCCCCCTCAGACTCAACGTCCCCCACCTTCCCTGTGCCTTTGAAAAAGTTCTGCTGGAGGTGGGAGTGGAAACTCCTCATATGAGACTCTGCTAGACCCTCACAATGCATTTGGGTCTGTTAGGTCAGATTGGCGTCTCCCACTACCATTAGAGTCAACACACCACCAGGTGATGATCTGTTGAAAGCTCCGCCTCTCTGTTCACATGAGTGTTTAAGATACAAGTTCAATGACACAACCATAAAATCAAGCATCAAACTGCAGTCTAGGGTAGGGTCGTATGGGGGAGCACCAAGGAGACCCAGGCTGTTACTGATGTATGACAGAGTTCAGTGGTGGATCATCTACTGACTTTAGCAACAGTCAGCTTTGTGTCAACAGACACTGGGAGTTGCAATCTTCCTCATTATTTGTGTTAGTGTGACACAACACTGTGTCCTATGTGTTGTGTTATTTTGACTTCAAAATGGTGCCGCGTGAATGGCTGCCTTTCCAGCAGCTCCTATATTTTGTTGAACTACTTCTTCCTTTCATAACTTTGCTGCTGTGAATTGGGAATTTCTCCATTGCGAGACTAATAAAGGTTTTCTTATCTTATCTTATCTTATCTTATCTTATCTTATCTTATCTTATTTGTGGTGGTGAAGAATTGTTCATTCGGCAGTGTGACCTTCAGTCCATCTGGGCAGCAAAAAATGGAGGCGTCGGCTTTGACAAGCAAGTCGTGGTCCAGCATGTTAAGGTTCATGACAGTCTTTCGGTGAGGAGGAGGAGTCAGAGCTTGTTGATCATAGTCTGATTGTTCAACAGGCAGATGCAGGCGGTGCGGGCATTCCAGTGTCCAATGGTTTACGTCACCACAAATGAAACAGCCACCTTGGTTCCAAAGACCTCCCCTTCCACGCCCACCTCCCCCCACAGCCATGCTGTCTTTGCCACGACTTGTGGGCCTGGAGCTTGGGTGGAGGTGGGGTCAGCCGTGGTGGAGCCTGTTTAGAGACACTGATTCACATTTGATTAGATTTACCCATTTTCTCCCCTTTTAAAAACTCATTCAGTACCAGGCAATTCTGGACCAAGTCTGAAAAGACGTTTAAAAATGTCTTTGGGAGTGAATGAGTTAAATTTTGCATGCATTACTGGAGACCCTTGGCCTCTTGTAAGTGCAGTAAGTCGTTCTGTAGCTTTCATATTTTCTCAGTCACTTTCTTGGCTTTGATTCGGGATTGCTGCACGTAAAATAAGAAATGAGTTCACCAGTTTGCGTCTTCTGAGGTGGGTTCTGGTACCAAGTGCATGTATGAACACCCTTTTGTTTGAACGTGTTCACTATGGACAATCCGTGATGAGCGCAGAAGTCCAGTAACAGAACATCACTTGGGTTCTGACCACGTGGGACAGTCCTCCTAATCATGCCCTCCTAGGCCTCACTCTTATTGGTGGGTATTGAAGTCCACAAGCAAAACAATGGAGTCCCCAGCGGGAGTTCTTGCTCACTCCCCAAAGACTCCAAAATGAGTGGGTTATCTGAACTGTTATCTGATGCATAGGCGCAAACAACAGTTTGAACCCATACCCCACCCAAAGGAAGAGGAGGGCTACCCTCTTGTCAACTGGGGTGAACCCCAATGTACAGGCACCAAGCTGGGGGACAAAAAGCATGCCCACACCTGCTCAACGCCTCTCTCCGTGGGCAACTACTGAGGGGAGATGACTGGTACCAGAGCCCAAGCTATGCGTCGAAGCGAGCTCGACTTTGTTTTGTTGGAACTTCTCAACCTCACATACCCAGCACATCTGTGTCAGGACAAGGAAATTCATTATTATTACTCATCCTAGGGGTCTTTCGAGTCTGGTCCCTCACTAACGGATCTATTTGCCATGGGATACCCTGCCAAAAACCCCAGACAACTTAGCTCCCAAGATCATTGGGACACACAAAACCACACCACCATGATAAGGTGACGGCTCGTGGGGGTGGGGTGGGGGAGGGGGTTGGGGTTGTTGTTATCCACAACAAATTGATAATACTGTAAATGCAAGCTGATATCATTTTCCTGATCAAAAAATACATCGTTTTTCCATGAAAATGGGTCATCTTGGCCGGATGATCCCTTTTAAATGCTGAAATATCTGAATAAAAAAAACAAATGACTTTGCTCAAGAAAATAACTCCACATTAGCTTGACAGCACTAACTCCCTCCTCAATATGTCTTCGTGTTAATCGATTTTGTGCAAGACTGTGCTCTCTAATTTTTGTGTTTGTTCTCATCTCACAGCCCAGCACAATCCACTAAAGGTTCATGAAGGCTGGTGGGCATATAAGGAGGTGGTACAGGGAAGCTTTGTTCCAGGTAAGATTCAAATAAGTAAAACATACCCATTCATTCGTCCATTTTGTAATTGCTTACTCCGGGGCCAACCATGAGCTAAACCAGGGGTCCCCAACCTTTTTTGCCCCACGGACCGGTTTATGTCAGACAATATTTTCAGGGACCGGCATTTAAGATGTGGTGGATTAATAAAACAAAATAATATGGTCTGAGCAGCATGAAAAATGTGGTGTTTTTGAAATATAATAATAAACACAAGGAGCGTCTAATCTGGCCGCAACACTGATCGCTATGGTAATGTTTAATGCCTTCAAAATACGATACAACGCAAATTCAAAGTGCATGAAAATGACGACTCACCACAGCCCCGAGCTTGATTTTCTGCAACTAGACGGTCCCATTTCGGCGTAATAGGAGACAGTGACACCTCAAGTGTGTGGTTTATGTCCAGTCTACTTCGTCATTTTGTTTTAGTCGCCGTTGCTGCAGAAATTCCCCACCTCACACAGGTAGGATGTCGCAAAATAGCAACAGTGCTATTGTGGCGATCTCAGAGTACTCAGCCATAACTTAAATCCAGTTGTCTCGAACGTACTTTTAAGGCTGCCGTCATTTGCGATCTCCAGCAGTTTTTAAAACTCATTTTGCGACCTCCAACATTTTGTTTTTAGCTTAATCGATCACATGACGGAGAAGCATGGCTTGACGTGAGTCAAGCGTGACACAGACGGACGTAACGGAGTATCCGGTAATTTTTCAAAATAAAACATCTTTCATATTCCGAAATAAATAAAACGGAATTAAGGCAAGTTCTTTCTGTGCGGCCCGGTACCAAATGCCCTGCGGACCGGTACCGGTCCGCGGACCGGCGGTTGGGGACCCCTGAGCTAAACCACAACGGACTTTGGGCGAGAGGTGTCTTACACCTTAGACTGAGTGCCAGTCAATCACAGGGCACAAATAAATAAGTATTGAGAACTCACATTCACACCTCTGGGCATTCCCCATCCATCAGTGAGAGAAATTATTGTAATTCAGATACTGCTGACATTGGACATTTGCTTTTGTTGTCGTCGTAGTTGATGATTTTCAAAGGGGTGCCACACATTGTGCAATGCTTCCGAACCCGACTTGGGCTGCACCATGACAGAAAATGAGAGATGTTCACTCAATTTGATTTGATGTATGGGCGCGGTGTAAGTTGAACTGTCTGAGCCTGTAATGAGTACTGAGGCTTCCCATACTCGACGTTGTACTGCACTGCTTTTTTTAAAACCCTGTGTCAATCAAGGAAGTTACGTAATGGTTCAGAAAGAGGAGGTGGGAAGTAAATAAGGGAAAGTGTGTATTTATTGAAAGGTGGGGCTCGCTAACATTCACTTAAATGTGCCCTGTACAGGATGTACCACTCATTTACATTTTTACCACATGCTTTGCTATTTCATCCACATGTATGACATGAAAAATATGGTTAATAGCAGATGAAAAAGTTGCCTTCATCACATCAATTTATTTTTTCCATAAGCCACAGCATGTGAAGTGAATCAGCCCAGGTGGTCATAATGACCTCCAAAAGAGTGGGAGGAACCAATCAATCTGGAGGCCACACCCAGAGCAGCAAGTGCCCATTCTATTCATTCATTCATCTTCCGAACCGCTTCATCCTCATTAGGGTCGCAGGGGGTGCTGGAGCCTATCCCAGCTGTCTTCGGGCAGTAGGCAGGGGACACCCTGAATTGGTTGCCAGCCAATCGCAGGGCACACAGATACAAACAACCATGCACGCCCGCACTCACACCTAGGGACAATTTAGAGTGTTCAATCAGCCTGCCATGCATGTTTTTGGAATGTGGGAGGAAACTGGAGCACCCGGAGAAAACCCACGCAGGCCCGGGGAGAACATGCAAACTCCACACAGGGAGGCCGGAGCTGGAATCAAACCCGGTACCTCTGCACTGTGAAGTCGACATGCTATGCCCATTCTAGAAGATCCAAAATATCTTAAAATATTTAGAAAGACGATCCATATATTGTATTTGGATACACATGCACACATTTACATACAATGACTATGTACAAATAAAATACAATCGACATAACCAATGACACCAATCATTTCAGGTCAAAGTCAATATTAGTCCTTGACGAGTTAAGGTCTTAAAATGTGGATCCAGTGCTATCTTCTCGATAGGATAATTGGTAACTGATGATGTATTATGAGATATGGTGCCTCTGATGGGAATTTTATTCTTTTACCTCTAAGAGGATTTGTAAAGCTGTCACAGCGATAGGTATAGATACATTGACTGTAACTGCCACAACAGAATGTACCCGTCTTATCTCTGAGATTCCTTTCTCATTTGTACACTACCAAAGGGTGCTCCTCAAAAATGTCACTTAAACGTGCGTCAGATTGTAAAATAAGGCGATGATTAATTATAATGTTCTTGAATTTTTCAGTGCCTTTTGAATAGACTGTCAAGAACATTGTACAATTGCTTGGCTTTATAATTGGGTTAGCCCTCCGAAGATCCAACCTCGATTTGCATTTTATTTTGTTGACATCATCATTCGGAATAAATTTTTTATAGCCCCTTTGTTCAAAATTCATCCTCATTGTGTTAAAATCGGTATCAAAGTCTTCATTTTATTTGGACATATTCTTTTTACCCTTCAAAACTGACTCTATGGAAAACAGTTTTTCAGTGGTACGGGGTAATTTAAATCAGCTGTAAGAAGTACAAGCTGTATGTTTCTTGTACAAATCTGTGTACAGCCAATTCTGCTTTTATTTGATCCAAACTTCCAAAAGGTTTATTAATTGTTGATGATAGTCTGTGGAAAATGATAAAACTGCAGCCGAGGGTGTCCTGGTGCCAAGTGCACATATGGATAGCCATATGTAGTTGTGGCATCGGGTTTATGTTTGATGTTTTGGCAGCATGTTTTGGACACTTGGGTGAAGAGAGAGGCAGATACAAGCGGCCAAAATGAGTTTTCTCTGCAGGGTGGCTGGGCTCTCCCTTAGAGATAAGGTGAGAAGCTTGGCCATCTGGGAGGGACTCTGAGTCGAGCCGCTTCTCCTCTACGTCGAGAGGAGTCAGATGAGGTGGCTCGAGCATCTGATTAGGATGCCTCCTGGACGACTCCCTGGTGAGGTTTTCCGGGCATGTCCCACCGGCAGGAGACCTTGGGGACGACCCAGGGCACGCTGGAGAGACTATGTCTCACAGCTGGCCGTGGAATGCCTCAGGATCCCCCGGGGAGAGCTGGAACAAGTGGCTGGGGAGAGGGAAGTCTGGGCTTCCCTGCTAAAGCCGTTGCCCCTGTGACCCGATAAGTGGTAGAAAATCGATGGATGCAAGGATGGGTGAAGAGAGGGGCGCAGTTGTCAAATGATCGACACCTGGTGATGTGTTGGCTCCAATGGTGGGGGAAGATGCCAGTCCAACCTAGCAAGCCCAAACAGATTGTGAGGATTTGCTGTGAATGTCTGGCAGAGTCCCGTCATAGAGTTTCCCACACCCAGCAGAACTTTGCCCACGTAATTAGGGAGGGAGGGAACATTGAGTCCAAGTGGACCTTGTTCCATGTCTCCATTGTTTAGGCAGCTGTGGCCGAAAGGTGGTCGGTCGGTGGTTGTTCTAGAAGCAATCCTCATACTCACTGGTGGACTCCGAGAGTAAGGGATGCTGTCAAGCTGAAGAAAGAGTCCTATCGAGCATTTTTGGCCTGTGGGACTCCAGAGGTAGCTGACAGATACCGGCTGGCCAAGTGGAATGCATCTTCGGCGGTCGCCAAGGCAAAAATTGGGGCGTGGGAGCACTTTGGCAAGGATAGTGGAGATGGAGCGCTGCTGACCTCGACTTGGCATGTTGTGAGTCAGTGGGGAGAACACTTTGAAGACTCCCTCAATTCCATTGACACACCTTCCTTTAAGGAAACAGACCCTGGAGACTCTGAGGTGGGCTTGCCCATCTCTGGGGTTGAAGTAACTGAGGAAGGTTAAAAAGGTCCTCGGTAGGAAAGCCCCAGGGGTGGATGAGATCTGCTCGGAGTTCCTAAAGGCTCTGGATGTTGTAGAGCTGTCCGACACCCCTCTTCAACATCACATGGACATCCGATACATTGCATCTTGTTTGGCAGACGGGGTGGTGGTCCGTCTTTTCAAAAAGGCGGACCGGACTGTGTGTTCCAATTACAGAAGAGTCACACTCCTCAGCCGTCTTGGTAAGGTCTATTCAGGGGCTTTGGAGGGGAGGGTCCGTTGGAAAGTCAACTCTCAGATTTAGGAGGAGCAGTGTGGGCGGCCTGGTGGTCTACTGGTTAGCACGTCGGCCTCACAGTGCAGAGGTGTAGGGTTCAATTCTGGCTACGGCCTTCCTGTGTGGAGTTTGCCTGTGTGGGTTTTCTCCGGGTACTCCGGTTTCCTCCCACATTCCAAAATCATGTGTGGCAGGTTAATGGAACACTCTAAATTGTCCCTCGGCATGAGTGTGAGCGCGGCTGGTGGTTTATCTAAGTGTGCCCTGCGATTGGCTGGCAAAGCCGTTCAGGTTGTACCCTGCCTACTGCCCAAAGACAGCAGGGATAGGCTCCAACCCACCCCACGACTCTTGTGAGGATAACGCGGATCAGAAAATGGATGGATGGATGGAAGGAGGAGCAGTGTTTTAATCCCGGTGGTGGAACAGTGGGCCAGCCCTACACCTTCGGCAGGGTTCTTGAGGGTGCAGGTGAGACTAAAAAGTCAACATGTGTTTTGTGGACTTGGAGAAGGTGTTCAACCGTGTCCCTCGGGGAGTTATGTTGCCGGGGTGCTTCGGGGGGTATGGAGTACAGAACCCCCTGATAAGGGCAGTTCAAGTATCTTGGGAGTATTGTTCACAAGTGAGGGCAGGAAGGAGGATGACATTTATAGCGCATCCTTAGCGAAAATTCCACCTGCTGCCACTGGAGGCATAAATTGCAGGCCAAGACAAGAAATAGGTCTCCTGGAGCCATACTCTAAACCAGGAGTGCCCAAGCAGTTGATCGCGGTCGACCTGCAGTTCGCAGACAGGTCCCAGGTCGACAGGGAGGAGTACAGGGAATAATGGGGGGGAAAAAAACATTTACGTATCTGTGCGTTGCAATTATTATAAATTTTTGTGTCAGTGTACACTGCATCCTATCAATGTCACGTACACAAAGTATTGAAAACATTTTTTTTAAAGTAGGGCACCCTTAACTTACTGAGCATGACCAGCATCACTGTTAAGTTGTTCGTGGTCAGCAGTTTGGAATTGCAGCTTGTGATCAGAGCTGTTGAGTTATATCTATTTTTTTATTTATTCGTATTTCAAGTGTGTTTGATCTGCAATTCACCCATGGCATTGTCAAAGAATGGGATTCTGGAGCGCCAGGAGCAGCATTTTAAAACGGTACATGCAAGCTACAATCGTGAGGTTTCTGCACCTAACATGCTCCAAAACGGTGTGCCTGCTTCTCTGTGTCAGGTGTGTCACTAAGGCAGTGCTTCTCAAATAGTGCCCCCCGCCCCCAGGGGGCGCGAGGCGCCATCAAGGGGGGGCGCGTTTGACCTTGAGGAACATGCTTTTTATTAAAAAATTTTTTACTGTCCTAGAATAAAGTGCAATTGCACCTCCACTACCTTAGGGGGCAGTGACACTCTTGTTGGAAGAGTGTACGAAGGGACCATTCGCTTGTTTTATTTGCACTGAGCATGTGCGCTTTGCACACAGCTCAGAGTATGAGTATGAAGTGCAGACACGAAGTCAAAAGGCAGAGAGAGACGGCGAAAAGAGAAGGTCTCCCGAAAGCTAAGATGAGGAAATAGGACGAAGCGTATGTCGCGCTTGGCTTCACTGTGACTACGGTATGAGATGAGGAAAGACCAGTGTACCTTCTGTGCCTAAATATGTTGGCAGCGGACAGCATAAAGCCAAATAAATTAAGGTGTCACTTAACACAGACATTTCACCCTAATCACGCTGATCAGCCGCTTGATTTTTTTTCAGCGAAAACATGCCGAATATTGCCAACAATCATCCCGCTTTGTGACTGCTACTTGTAGCCATTAATCCAGACATCATTGATTAAAAAAAAAAATCAGCACAAATTATTTTATATATTTTTGTTTTGCAGGTGCTCATATTGTGCTCCTGAATTAATGTTGGTGATCAGTTTGAATTATTTATTGATTTTGTGTAATTTTACTTTTCAGAATCGTATGGTTTGACATGGTCAGTTAAAAAATGTTAATAGTTTAAATAAGGATTTGATTTTATTTTTGAATTTCAGATGCACTTAAAATGTTTTCTGTTACAGTTACTAAAGCTATTCTTTGTTGTCAGTTGGTCCATATTTCTTTCTTTTTTTTATTCTCTTATACATTAATAAGGATACAGTATTATGCAAAGGTATACTTATAACAATTTTCTAGACAATTTTCTAACTCTTTCAAGCCGCAACACACACACACACACACACACACACACACACACACACACACACACACACACACACACACACACTCTCTCTCTCTCGTGTCCTCATCAGTTTGTATGATGATGGCTTGAAAGTTGACAGTATTACTTATATGTCCAGATCATTTATCTTGTGGATGTGGACAAATAAATGCGTCTTTTATTTGCGGTGGTCGGACTTGCTCATTGTCATTTTTTATTATCGGCACTACTGCTGCTGAAAAAAACAACAACAAAAAAAACCCCACAATAACAAAAAAAAACAGACATTTGGTCCAGTCAGCTCTACTAAAACCACTGCTGCCCCTTTCATTTATTCAGTAAATTAGATTCTGAGAAGTAAGGAATAAATGACAGCTCTAAATGTAAGCTGTGTGTGTGTGTGTGTGTGTGTGTGTGTGTGTGTGTGTGCTTTCGTGTGTGCGCGCGCACGTGCGTGGGCGTGTGTTTGAGAAACAGCTGAGTAAATGTGACCAGGTTGTGTGTGTGTGGGAGGG
>CAAKHF010006308.1:10049-29470 GCA_901007745.1 Hippocampus kuda | reverse complement strand
ATTACAAAAACATATTTCCCATTCAATTTTACAAAACAATGCAATTAAAGAAATCATCCACACTGGCTGAATGTGATGAAGATGCAAGATGCAATGGCATCATTAAATATATATATATATATATATATATATATATATATATATATATATATATATATATATATATATATATATATATATATATATATATATATTTTTTTTTTTTTTTTTCTGTTGGTTGATGGAAAACTGAATGCATAAAAGTGGCTAACATGCTGTCACAAGATATTTTACTTCCCTCCTAAGCAAGGATAGTAACCTTCCGGTTGACTTTCAGTAAAATGATGCTCAATCTCATTGTTATTCACGGCCATCAATGCCTCGATCAGCAGTTTCCAGATGGTTTGATTGGTTAACGTGGTCCTGTAGGGTGACCTCTGGAATCAAAATTTCACTCTGCTTGATTTTTTTTTCTATTCTGGAGAGCATTTTTAAAGCCATGGTGTATCAGGAAAAGACACAAAAAAAAAATACTCATCATTTCAAGGAACGTATCACCAACCCCATTACAAGCAAAAAAACATCTGTGGTACTTCGTGTGCTTCAGCAGTGGAGGACACACTTTGAAGTAAGTTTTGTGAAGCAATCTAGTATTGAAGAGAATAGTTTATCAATTCAAATGGTTTTAATTAAAAAAAATATTAATCTTTTGAGACACCATGCAATTGGTTGGGGACGTGCAAATGTTTGAGTGACCCCAGGCAGAGGACGGAGTGATCTGTTTCGACTGCATAACATGAATGACTACCTTGTTATGCCTGCATTAGGTAGCAACGTCAATATTTTTTTCCCAACAAATAATCTATTTCCCCTCATTAAATGAATGAAAACTCTAACACAACCACATAGCCTCTTGCTTTTATGCTGTTTGAGTGTGTGTGTGTGTGTGTGTGTGTGTGTGTGTGTTGTTCACAGAGTGCACATCATTGTCTGTATCGTGTGTCTCATTTTATATTCTACAGTTTTCTACAGTCTAAGTCTGACATCAACTATTTATTAGATTTTTCTCTCTCAGACTTGCCCGCTAATAGTATAGAAGCCTTGAGAGAAAATGTGGAGCTGAGAGAAACATGAAAAGATTGCGTGAGCGACAATGCGACTGGATCATCATTAATAAACGGCCAACTTGTGAAGCGGGAAGTGCTTCTTCAGATAGAAAGTTTACATAAGGGCCCTAAAAACTGAGAATGAAAGAGATAGTTAGCAGTACATAATTATGCAGGATCCCAGCGAGACATAAGTAACAGAGCGGACAATCTTCATGACCTGAAGCAGAAAGCTTGATCAATGGATTGTTCATTTACATTGTTAATAAAGACCTGTGCTTTTATTAGACACAGAGCCCTGCAAAATTTATGTCATTGATATTTCAGACCCCTGGCAGGAACTGAAACATGGAGCACAGCCTTCTTCCACTGAAGATAGTCACAACTATCTATTTCAAAGTGGCCCGAGACGAATTATGGTTCTTCATCATTTAGATGAATGCCAACTCTGGAGAATAACTATTTTGGGACTTAGAGTACAAGGACCTTAGGCCACTCGACACAATTTGAAGCATAACAACTCAGTTGAATGTATACTTGCAATAACTGTTCATTTCAAACTGCCAGTCAAGGCATTGTAGAGCATACAGTGGACCCATCCATTCTCTACACTCTTTATCCTGTTCACATTCACAGGCAGTTGGAAACTATCTTAGCTGACTTGGGGCGAAGGGCGGACTATTCCATGGACTGGTCTGACACCGCAAAAACAAAAAAGCCTACTTTCTGATGTAGTACATACACTTTTACACAAGTTTGTGTAAAAGTGTATGCACAATAAAAAAAAGTATTTTATTGTGCTGAAAATATTTCAAGGGGGAAGTAAATCCAAACAAAATGATGATTGAGCTGCCTCCTGTAATGAATTGTGGCTGCGTTCCTAGTAGCCACTACATCACATTCAGAACATCTCCAGCTCTAAGACAACTGGTAAGATAGCATCAACTTTGGGAGTACAGTACTTATACAAAGTACATTGCTTGAGCCACATGAAATGATGTTCCGTTTTTGTTATAACTTGTATAATTATGCAGGTGGATCATGTTTCCTACTGGACACAACAGCCTTTTGTTCCTGTTTAAGCACCACTGGTACAGCTGCAGGGTCATCATCCAGTCATGAGCGCTTTATCCTCTTTAACTCTGAAACACTTCTGGGTGGCAGAGTTGTGGCAAAGCCGTCACCCCGTAACTCCCCGGAGCTGCACCTCTCATTCGCCAGACCTTGAAACCTTGTCTCTACTTCTCAACCATAACCATAAGTTTCCTCGCACTGCTTCCTCAGCCAGAGCTGAGTTCATCACTGATGGATTTCAGATTCCTTCAGCTCTGGAACCAGCCTAGCCTTCTCTGATGTGTTTATCTGGGTTCGAATACAGTATTGGTTCAGGCCCCGTGTGGAGTTTGAATGTTCTCCTCATGCTTGTGTGAACTCAGACTTTCCACTGCAATCTTAAAACATGCAGACTCTCAGTTGTCCATAAGTGTGAATGAGCGTGAATGCGTCTTCGTCCATATGCACCCAGAGATTGGCTGCTGACCATTTCGGTGAATCTGTTTGCATGCAAGGCGGCCCGAAGGATCGAGTGGTTAACACGTCAACCTCACAGTGCGGAGGTACCGCACATCGATTCCAGCACATTCCACAAATATGCGTGGCAGGCTGATTGGACACTGAAAATTGTCCCTAGGTGTGAGTGTGGATCGTTGTTTGTGTTCGTGTGCCCTGCCATTGGCTGGCAACTGGTTCAGGGTGTCCCCCGCCTACTGCCCGAAGACAACTGGGATAGGCTCCAGCACGCTCCGCGACCCTTGTGAGGATAAAGCGGATCAGAAAAATGTTTACATGCAGTTAATATTTGGATTAAGGTCAATATCAACATAGTCAGTGTGTGTCCCACTTCTCACTCAACATCAGTAGGGATGGGCTCCAGCTCACCTAAGACCTTACTGGGGACAAGAAGGCTATAAAATAGTTGATGGCATCTGTTCTTTAATATTTTCGTTGCCACACTTATTATACAGAACAATTATTAGATGCAAAATGTGATTTCCCACTTTGTGTGGTACAGAAATATTAAATACAAATAAACAAATAAATGTGTGAAGATTTCTATAACTGACTGACCAACTGTGCCATTGCAACAAGTAAAATATGACGAGGAAGAGAACAGCAACAACTCCTTCTTACTCGTCTTTCATATTCACCTTTTCATTCTGTCCATTTACTCATTCATTTCCTCCACGGGGACCAAGAATGACCGACAAGTCCCCTGAGAACCAACTGCTGTTTGAAACCCAAATGAACGGACGTAATCTTGTCTTCAACTTGGCTCACTCTTTATCATCTTACCTTCCAATTCCTCTTCATTAATCTAGTCTTCTATTCTCCATCCTCCCACCCTTGTTCCCCCATTTCATCCTTCACCACATTCTCCCCATGCTCCACTCCCTGCAGACCACTTCTGCCCTGCTTATGTATGCATCATCAAGTGCACATTTGGAGATGTCAGAGAATTGATTGTTCCTCCCTCACCTTCATCTCCACCTTGCACCTTTTTCTCATCCCCTTCTTTCTCTACGCTGCACGAAGTAATATGTCTGCCTTTTCTTGTTTCATCTCATGCTGACATATACCCACTATTTTGTGGGGCATGACAATGTTGGCTAATTAGTTATGGTCGCCTTTCTCATATATTTTTAGTTAAGACTGAAAGACATTGTTAAAGAACCTGGAGAGTGAATTTAGAGAGTTGTTAGTAATACATTGTACATTATGGGCCTTATGGTTAAAGTAAAAAAAGTGTTGAAATGAACAAAACCAGGATTGTTTCACTCTCTTGAATCATTAGTGACTCAAGTATCCTTGCTTGTGAAGTAATCCAGGAAGAACAAGTGGTTTACATATATAATTGTACTGAACCCTTTCATGCGCCCTCTGGTAAGCTGTCCACCGCAGTCACCGCTGTCCCTGAAAGGGTTAATCGGAACTGCAGCCCAAAATATACAAGCATTTGGGCCAATCAATCGACATTGGGGAATCCATTGACCAATTCCTGCACCTCTCCAAAGAGACATAATACTTTGCTGAAATATAATAAAGGCTGAAGACTGTCTGGCAGGCCCTGAGAGAGACATCCTGTTTGTTCTGCTGTTATTGGCCCTTCAAAAAAAGATGGTGTATTTTTCTCAATGCAGGAGAGGAACGGTGTGATTTTGATGGGGAAGATTTGCTTCCTTAGTGTGAGTGTGAGAAGCCCACAAAGGAGAAATTTAAAAGTGTAATAAAACAGACCGAGGTATTCTGCTCTCTGTCTTTTTCATCTTCCCACTCACAGCTGCCACCTCTGCAGGAACAGAACATCTTGTGCTGAGAAGTGACATTTCAGGTTTTATCTTGATGAGATGTAGTAAGGCCCATTTACCTGAATGAACGTCACAATATTTGCTTCCTGGAAGTGTGTCAAGTCATATTATTAGTCATGAAATATAGTGCCATGAAAAGTCGCAGGCTTTATTGTATAGCTTTATTTAATGTATTGTTCTCTTCATCTTCATTGACATTCATTTTTACCCATTCTTCACTCTCTCTTCTCTTTGTCATCATCAATCTTTGATGTCCTGGCCTCATTTTAGTCCTTCACCGTCACCATATTTTATCCTCTCTATCATCACTAGCACTTTGTGTGCCTCTATGACATATCACGACTCATAATCCTACTTAAACATTCCTGTTACATTTCTTCCTTCCTCCTCTCATTGACCCCTGGCTCCGGTCTTTGTTTTCATCATCACCCTCATCATCTCCTTAACTATCCCAGCAGTGCAATTTTTGTATGTGTGAGATGTGCGCGGCACTTTAAAAGCTTTATGCTAATTTGGCTGAAGCATTACGGTGAGTGCACCAATTTCAGAAGTGCTTGGCCACGTTTTATTACAACTCATAAGCTCAAGGTCAGATGTCTCAACAGAAGAGGTGAGATCATCCATAGGAGCACTACAGCCAATTTTCATCCTGCTTCAGCTCCTTTCTGTCCTGTTCATTCATACATATGCAATGCTGTAACGCAAAACACTTATGATATGTCTAAAGAGACATTTGAAAGGAGTCAGGTTCAAAAGTCAAGCACTGCATTGTCTTCATAGTTTGTAATTTCTTCTGCGACACGAACGTTGATGCTGTTGAATGAATGTGGGCACATGCAGTGTCAAAATCCAAAATGATGGTACACAACAGTTTGCAACTGTTTCTAGTAAGTTTCAGCAAGTAGTGTCAGCATATATATTTTTTGGAATCTTTAATAACAAAAACAATTTTTTTTTTTAATGTTTCTGAAAACACTGGTATGTCTAACTGTCCATCCATTTTCTAATCCATCGTCTATGTGTGCCCTGTGATTGGCTGGCAACCTGTTCAGGGTGTCCTCCGGCTACCGCCCTATGATAGCTGGGACAGGCTCCAGCACCCCCCACGACCCTTGTGAGGATAAGCGGATCGGAAAATGGATGGATGGATGATGGAGTGAATTCACATTGCTCAACCTTGAATTCAAGTACCAGAGTACTATTGTTTTAAAGATAACAAAATCATAATACATGTTGTGAGTCGTGACTGTGTTTTGGGTTGTGTCCTAGATGTTTTCAGTTGCTGTGGTCCTTTATTCTGTCACCTTTTTATTGTCATATAGGCTTGGACAAGGCCTGATGATCAAGTTCCTCAGTGACCCGTCAGAATGTCTGCATGAACTGCTGCACCCAGTCCTGCTCTCGGTTGTTTCTGCTCCTCACATAACAATACAACCTGTGATTGGTTGACAACCAGATCAGGATGTACCCCGCCTCTTACCCCAAACCAGCTGGGATAGGCTCCAGCAAGCTGTTGACCCGAGTGAGGATAAGTGGTACACCGAATGTACAGATGGATCATCATTCAAAACAAAACTAATATTGGTAAGACACCGAGTTTTGGTCCAGCTGTTTTTAATTACAATTAAGGCAGCAGAAATATGGAAACCAGTAAAGCAAAATATTACTGATCAGCACTGATGCACATTAGTATTATCAGGGCTGCCAAGGCATAACAAAGCTGAAGCAAATCACAATAGCTTTTAATCAATTGTACCTCATGTGCAACATTTGTGAATATGGACCATACATACAGATCATTCTGTAAAAAGCTCCAAACATCTCTCAACATTATGACTCAAGTTTGTTTATACTACCAGAATGTTTTCTCTTTAACTTCTCGGCCCTTTTTCGCATCTCTGCAAGGGGTACTTAAAGGGATGCAGATCCCCTGCAGCCACACTACGACAAGAGGAAACATACTGTGTTGCCTTACACTGAGAAATGTGTCTGTTATTTATATTACATATGGCGGTAGTTTTTGTCCTCAAATGTCAACGTTGTGAATTACATCCACACTGTTACACACGTGGACAAAATTGCTGGTATCTCAGTGTTAAGGAAAGAAAAAAGAATCTGATTATGAATCACAATGATTCAATGATAATCGGGCATGTGTTTTTAATTGTGCTTCAAGAAAATGAATTCTTTAACAAAGACTCATGAAACAGGCCGAGACAAAAACAATTGTTCCCTAACATATTATTATGTATTATTTTTGTTGTATAACCTTCTGAGACAATCATTTTTTGTGACTTTCATTGAGACTTCTGCACCTCTCAGCACTTGTCTTGGCAGACGCTTCATGAGCAAACTGCTCCGATTGTGTTCGGTTTGAAGGATGCGCTCACCCTAAGGGTACCATCGTTTTTGTCCAGGCCTGTTTCGTGCGTTTTTCTTTCATTAACAGAGGGGTACTAACTAACTATTTTGTGTATGTACTGTAATGTATATACTGTATAAAGCAGGGCTCATCAACCTTTTGGAAACGGAGATATAGTTATTGGGCGCCGATTAATGCAAAGGGCGATCAATTTTTGACACGCACTCTCACAAATGTTCTCAAATTATTTGGGGCAAATCATCTCCTAATCGTTTCTCCCGCAGCAACATGATTTGGCTCACCCCCCCCCACCCCTCACCACACACACACACACACACACACACCACCCCCCATATTGTTATTATCAAATTTACACAAATGCAAGAGTGATTTAAAAAGAATAGCAACCAAAAATATTTGATAAAGTGATAAATCCACCTATTCTTTTAACAACACACACACACACACACACACACACACACACACACACACACACACACGGTAAGCTATGATGAGAAGAGGTTCACAGGCTACTTAGCTGGTCTTTGGGGACTATTGGGGACAACTGATATCAAGGTTCTTGGTGTGCTTGATGAGGTGAGTGAGTGAGAGAAATGATTTCATGTTAATATCCTGTATGGAAAATACATGTATGCATGACATTTAACTGGACTGTCACTTTTCAAAGATGATGCTGAGACAGCATGATACTCAATATTAAATGTGCTAAACAGATAGAAGCTGTGAGAAGAAGAAAAGAATATGTGAGTCAAGGGCAACAAAGGAAGTAGACACAAATAGCTCTGATAAGATGGCTGCGTCTCGTTCCTTTTCCAAGAGTTCATTTGGAAGCTCATCTGCTAAATGGGGATTTTGATTGTTCAGTTGCTGCCATCTCCTCGCTCTTGTCATGGTCACGCCGAAAGTACAGGTATAATGGCTTGCGGTGTCTGCTACTGAATGACTTAACACAGAAACAGAAAAGAGTTCTTACTGCAATTTCCAGAGCTCATCAGCTCCTTTCTGGTCCTGTTTGGCACATTGGTGATATGTTTGACGTGCAATAAATTCATTCCACTTCATGCGAATGTAGTTCCCCCAAATTATTGAATGTAGTTATATTTTGCACCGTGTGAATTCTGGTCTGTGCGCAGCTAGTTCTCCCTGCTCAAGTATATTGTTTTCTTCTACAGATTCTTCCCACAGTCCAAAGACTGTATTTTGGGTTCAATGAAACCTCAAAGGGCCTGATTTACTTAACGTTCGCACGTGCAATAACAAGCGTAAACTTGGTTACTCACGTAAAGCGACGTACGTGCAAGCTAATTTAATTAGCGGGCGCACCCAAGATTGCGTCTGCCATATGGGCAAAATTGCTGCACATTCTGGTAGCATAATGTGCAAACATATTAATTTAGCGCACGCAATGTGATTTAGCAAACTTGTGATGAATTATGACAGCTGATTTCTGGGGGCTAAAACACCGTGTCTGAAAAGCAGGTGCGCCATGATGAGGAGGAGAAGGCAAAATGAGAGGCGACGGAAAAAAAGGCATATTTTCCCCCTTTATGTAACATTTTTGAAATGCCAGAAACAAAAATTGTGCAGAATTATTTGACAAGTAACTATGGAATTTGTGAACACTCCAAGGGGTATCTCAGTCACAAGAAGGAGTCATACAATATCACTTATGACAAATTGTTTTTCAACTCTGCGTTTCCTTGTGTCAGGCTCATTTTGGTGCACTGCATCAATTAGTCTGCGATGTGCGACTAGGGTAGGCAAGGGAGGCAGTGCCTCACTTCTGACCCCCGGTGTTGTTTCCTTCCCCCTGCATGTGAAGAGTAAAATCAAAACATCTTATGATTACAATCCAATATGATGGTCTCTTTGTATAGTCCTTGGCTGTTGGCCGATACACGAGAGCCAGCCGTCTTAAATATTGCCAACATATTAAGATAACGCTGCATTCCATCGACGTACCACAGACACTGGAGATCAAAAATCAAACCCAACCACAACACTGATTCACTTGAATAGTCCAAGTCAAAACTAATCAGTTTAATGAGTCATTCTGTTAATACGGTCACTGAAAGCTACGTACATGTCTCGGGTCATGCCCTGTTCTTTTCATAATCATGACAAGACAGTACTTAGACTGACTTCTGCATATCTCCCTCTATGTTTACCCCTTGGCCTTGCGGGTTTGTTAGCGCTCCATCTACTGTACTCTGTACTTTATTCTACTTTATCCTCCCTTCAGAGGTAAACTGCAGCCAGAGGCCAACCACACCAAAGCACCAGGGCGAGCCGGTGTAGGCCATTGTCCAAGCACACTCTCTTCAAGTGCTCTCAAATAACAACTCCATGATATTGTTGGTGTTCAGGCACTCCAAGGAAAATCTACAAATGAGAATTACTGTGTGTCGAATAAAGGTCTGTCTTTTTTGCCTGATTCAGAAGGCAAAATCATCTTCTTTTCATCCTCACCATTTATGAAGCCTGTGTTCCTTTGTTCCATGTGGGCTGAGGGCTTTATTTGACCAGTAGAAAAAAAATGATGTATTCTAATACTGCTACTGGATCTGCAAATGTGTAGGCAGGCGAGAGGAACTGTTGTTTCTGAAAGCACAATTGAGCATGATACTGTAAGATTTAACACTTTGAGATGTGAAATTTGTGGTTCGGTTACCACCGCCCATTCTGTCATCCATGCAACCATTACACAACACTTTTCGACCATTTTCTGCCATTAAAACATATTTCTGCAAAATATGTGGGATTTAAGTATTTGAATGCTTTCAAAAATCATTGTTGCGATATCATAATCAATTTTTAAAAAACAACAACAGTTCATGTGTATTTTGTTTTTGTTTTATCTGCTTGCATTCTACTTACATATTTACAAACTTAATTTTAAGAAATCTAACCCTACCCTAGCTTTCGCCCCTCTCAGATCCTAATCATTTTGTGGTATTATAAAGTATTTTTGCCAAATTAAAAAAAATCGGAATTTGGTGACCGGGCCTAAATCGGAAAAATAAGGTCATTTTATTATCACAATGTACGAATATTTTTTTGGAATTGTATACAATTATTTCAATACCATTTAATATTAGTTATTTCTCTTAGGTGCATGACAAAAAAAAATGGAAAACTTTTTCCATCGGCATGACCAATGTCACTAAAATGAGCTTGAAAAAAGGAAGAAATGCTGTTGAAGTATAGGGAAATGTGTTACAAAAAACAGCACATTTTGACATTTTCAAGACTGTGTTTTCCCATCCTCATTCCTCCCCCCAACCCATCTCCTCCCCCCAGTGACAGTTGAGGTGTACTGTGGATCCGCTCACCTTGATATGCCACAGCTGCTGGACAGTGCGTTTGTGCTGTTATGTCTGGCATCAAGCCAATACTCCCATCCCCTACCACGTGTGTATTGAGTTGGCTTGTTTATGTCTCCTATTCATGTGGCTGTCGCAAAAGATTACCCCCCGCCCGCCACTTCCCCCACCACATCACGTTCTGTGCCCCTCCCACACAGGAGCGAAGCTTGGAATTGTTTTTTTTTCTCCCTCATCCACCCTTGTTTTCTTTTTCATCGCAGAAAAAAGGGGCACTCTAATTTCTGGGTTTACATAAGATAAGATAAGATAAGATCCTTTATTTGTCCCACACTGGGGAAATTTACAGCCTTCAGCAGCAAGATTGTAGGTAGAAAGAAGAGAAAAGTTTAAGAGAAAAGAAAAACAGTTCAATTAAGTTCAATATAAATATAAATATGGATAAGGTCAATAAGTTCAATTAAGTGCAATATTATACAATAGTCCCCGTACTATTCACATTCACATTTGTTGTCATATCATTTAAATAAATTTATTATTTGTTTATTCATTTTTTATTCAGCAGCCTGACAGCAGTCGGTAGGAACGAGCGGCGGTATCTCTCCGTCTTGCAACGTGGGTGTAACAGTCTCTGACTGAAGGAGCTACCGAGTGCTGTCAGGGCGGGCTGGAGGGGGTGGGAGGGACTGTCCAACATAGCTTTTAACTTAGCTAGCATCCTGCTGTTGCCCACCCATATCCCATGTTGAGGATATGTGTGATGGATACACGCATACAGCACATACTCTAGCACAGCGGTTCTTAACCTTATTAGAGGTACCGAACCCAACCAGTTCATGTGCACATTCATCGAACCCTTCATTACTGAAAAAATAAAATAGATAGTGGTGTTTATTTCTGACCCACATTTGCGTAATAAACTTCAGCGTCTTAATAAACGATTCCCAAGAACTATAAAGAAACCAGCATTCCACGCATAAAGCTGAATTGAGGTTAGCCTTGCAAGCTATTTCAAATCTATAGAAAGGCTCTCCGTAGCGCCGGGGTAATCCATTACCCTTTTTTCATTAAGAAAAATAAAAGCCACAGGTTTCCTTGCAGCCTGTGGCTCAACTGACAGAGTTGTATTTCTATTGATTCACAAATTCCCATAACGCTCAGGAGTAATGATTTCATGAGCTACTTCGATAATAAAATTCTTACTTTCGCAGACAAAATTAATCATGTCCTTTGCTCAGCACAGACCAATTTATCTTTAAACACAGTCACTTTACAGGTAGCAATAAAACACATTATTTGTTTGGACTGTTTTTCTCTCATTATTTCAGGACAAATAATTTATTCAGTGAAACTATCAGCTTGTCTTTTTGATCCTTTTCCAGTAAGGCTTCTTCCAGGTGCGTGTTAGAACTTCTGCATTACTCATCATCAATTACTGTAATCTACAGGGGTCAAATTCAAGGCCTGGGGTGTGATTCAGCATGACTTCAGCATCACTTTATCTGGCCCACTACAGTAAAGTATGTCTACTTCATGTTCCTTGCAAACGATGGTTCATATTTTATGTTGGCAGAAACCTACAAACTTTGCAATTCTTCACGTTTCACTCAAATTACAATATTCAGGGTTGAGAGTGGGAGGAGTCACTCGGGTTTATGGAAAGGGGTTGCGGGGGGTGCGAAGGATGTGAGTTTGAGCACAACTTGAGAAAAAAAATCACTAGCAGTTAACAAAGATTGATCATACTGTTGTTTCAAGTCGACTTTAGATTTGTAATGTTATTTCAGTTTGTTTTGGAATATAGTACACGAGTGCTGGGCAATGAGTTTTGGACCTGACCCTTCAGTGGGTATTTAGTAATGTAATTAACCTCTATAATAATGCCATAACGTCACACTGTGCCCCCCCCCAAAAATAAATAACCATTATCCAACTATGGCTACATTCACATTGCAGAGCGTGTTATCAAACTGTTCCTAAAAACACCTCTAGATTCATTGACGATTGTATCGTCTCCCAAGCACTCACCCGCACACATCGATGTGAACGAGGCCGATGTGCGGCATTAAAGAGTATTTGGGGATTTTACCAAAAGAAAAAATAATCCATTACCTTTATCTTCCTATAAATCGTTTGCTCGTGTCAGGCCTCTATAGAGCTGTCTGATGAGCTGATTGTTTGAATCGGGTGCGTTGGAGTTAGGGAGGGATCGAAAACAGGTAGTACAGTGATCCCTCTTCGCGGTTCGTTTATCGTGGGTTCAGCGCATCGCGGATTTTTTCAAAAATTATGATATATGTATATTTTTTTACATATACATGGAGTACAGTACTGTATATGTTGCTCTATGTGACTCGCTGTTGTTTTGCAGCTTCTCGTGGACCATTTGCGGACTTTTTAAAAAAAAATCTTTTTTTTTTACCTGTTTATGTTAATTGGACGCTACGTCGCGGATTTTCGTTTATCGCAGGTGGTTTTGGGCCCCATTAACCGTGATAAATGAGGGATTACTGTATATGGCTTTTGAGGAACCAGAATTCCCTACCCCTGCAGTATGCGTACAGTATTAACCACAAAAAAGAAAATCATATGTCCACATTTACAGTGCATGCAAAATAACGTATGCAAAAAAAGCTAACTGCCTTGTCACAAATTAAGCCAAGCCAATTATTTTCACTAAATAAAAAAAAAAATAGAAAGAAATTTTCCCCTTTGAGGTGTAATGAATGAAATGAAGAATGAAATGAAAATTAAATTAACAGCTGCGATTGCCGGGTACTTGGTGCGTGGAAGTATCAAAGAAAGCCTCTGTTTTTAAAGGTGGCAAATGGGTCTTCTCTGTTGTGATTCAGTGCATAATGACTAATGACATGGATTTGGGTCACAACATACTAACTGTTTGCTCTGAAATACTTTTGAAGTCGCAAAGATTTCGTTTTGTTGCATATGTGATGAGATGGTTAGAAAAAACTTAATTAATGAAATTTAAATGAAATAATAATAATAAAAGTCATGTTGAAAATATCTGAGACAGGATAATTTTGCTAATTTTCTGCATCACAAATCTATATGTCACGTTTTGCGAGGTGGTAGTTGGCAGACCCCAAAAAGCAGGGAGGAGCAGGGTGGGCTGACCAAAATGTATTTAAACAAAAATGCAGACAGGAGTACATTGGACAAAACTAACTGAAGTACTCAAAGTCCAGAAAACCACAAGGAACTATTAGAGCAGATGTGCTAAAACATACGGCCCGCGGGCCGGAACTGGCCCCCATGGAAGTTCAATCAGGATCATTTAACAGTGAAAATAAATGCACGAAAGACATGGAATGAATATTTTAATAAGGCGCAATTCATGGAATATCCGCTAGGGGACACACTGTTTTGATCAAAGAAGAAGACAACAGCAGCCTCAGTCTATCACTGAGACAGGCCCAACACAGCAGATGCTATCAAGGGTAGGCAGGGATTACATCTAAATTTTATATGCACATGTGCAAATGGTTTTAAAATTCCTTTCTTTTATAAATCTCGTTTAATCTTAAATGCATTACTGTATTTTTCAATACCAATTGTTAAAATGTTGTGCCTTTGTACAATCAGTGGGATCAGTTGCAATGCATATACTGTATGTAAATGATAAAAGTAAATTGCACATTTGTCTAACGAAATCTAAGGTGCTTCATGAAATGTTTTGTAAAAGATATGTTCATTATATTTCAACACCTTCCTAATGTTCTTGTGCTTCTTTAGGCCAAAACAAAGGACAGATATATTATTTTGGTTATTTATAGCAGAGTATGGTATAATTTTAATGCTCCAGCCCATTTGCCATCTACTGAGGCCGTTTGTGGCCCACATTGTGAAATGAGTTTGACACCTAAGGATGCACTAGAGGATCAAAAACCTATGACAGGACCAAAATATGACGGGAGCACACAGACACTCACATACTCACAATGATCCAACAAAGACTGGCAGAACTCAAGTAACTATGTACAAGCAAAGTGACGAGACAACGACAAACACCTGGACAAGACATAAAGGGTTGAGGGAGCTGATTGGTTTAGCACAAAGGACCCGAATGACGAGAACAGGTGCAGACAAAAAGGGCACATGACTGAACAAAACCAAATGTAATCTAAACAAAAACATAACTATTCTGTGAAATCCTTTACATGCACCTTTCAACATGTCACTTTTTGCTCTCTCAACTCATGTCCCAATTCCTGTAAATCACTGTGGACCAAAGAGTTATATTATTAGTCCATTATTGTTATATGTTGTTGTTATTATCCACTGATGACAACCATATGTGAATGAGCTCAGCTCCTGTTTCGTGGTGGGAATGTATGCATTGAGTTCTCTCTCTAACCCACGTCATATTCATGCAAAGGCGTTTCACAATGCACTTCAGAACACCGGTAAGTGACAAGCTCATTTGTAGTAGCATCGGACTGTTGTGGTGTTTTAGTTATATAAGGCCACTCTCGATATAATTAAGTGGAATGAATTAAATAACACACAATGGCTGTCCTGAAGAAAAGGGGAAACCTACGGATATATCGTATTTTGGTGAATAATGATAAGTTAGGTTGTCATTTGTTTTTAAATCATTTTTGTTCCACTTAATATTGAAATTGTTGGCTTTTTGTGTAAAAAATCAGTAAAATGCCAACAAATACTTTAGGAGGGCTTCAAGAACATTTTAGCGGGGCCATTGGCTCAACGTCCATAAGGAGTTGTGTCCTCAAAAGACACGGACATTTTGAATGCATTTAATGGCGTCACAAATGCAGACTCACCATGCAGAGAAGCAGCACCAGTTTTGTTTGGCTCAATCAAAAAGCCAGCAGGAACCGCCACATTGCAATGGGTCATACATGTGAGTATTAATTTGGGGATTTTGAATATTTGCACGACAAGTATACGAGTATATTTTCAAAATCTTGGAATGAATTGATTTTTTTTTAAATGAAAAACTCTGCACTTAAATTTGATTTCCAATTTTCAGGTGATATCAACAATCTTTTTGCAGTTTTACAAACTTTCAGTTGAGCAAACATTCCGAGAAAAAGATTATAAGGAGAGTTTTCCAAAGTCTGCTTCTGCTATATGCAAAGGAGCTTTATTTCTTTGGTAATCGTTCTGTTAATACATGATTACACAGTATTCCCTCGAGGCGTTATTTTAAAAAGGCTGATAGTCTTTTAATTAGACCTATAGGGGATTAGAACTCTTGTGTTTGCATATTCCACTACTGCGGTGAATTAAACAGCACTGCTATATGGACTTAACGTGGCTCATATTATGTAACCACATGCCAATTATTCAGGTTGTTATCTAAGATGTGAACTCACAGAGTTGGATTTCTCACAACATTGCAGGGGGGGGGGGATAGAATGAATGATGGCAAGGATCATTTTAATGCATTTTGTAATTGACATGCTCATCACACCCCCTTTTTTCTCATCCGTACCGACCAGGTATCCTGTAAGGCAACGGGTCATTTGCATTGTCACGAATTGTGCCTCCATTCCTATTTCGCTTTCAACTATAGCGACGTTTTCTCTCTCTCTCTCTCTCTTGCAATCAGCACTGCTCTGCTGACTGCCTTTGGCACAAAAGATGCTCAAGCAATACGGTTGTCCTGGTAACAAAGCCGAATGACTGAATGTGATATGATGCTGAGATTTTGTACAGAGCTGCAATATAGTAATGGGCATTTTAAAACAAGGCTACGTTTCATTTATGGCGTTTTAATCAACTCTTGAGGGACATCCTGAACGTTTTTCCATCCATCCATTTTTTTTCCAACTTTTTGTCAGGTCATTAGCTGTATAATGTTCTCATTTTGGTTTCAATTTAAGTGTGCTAATGTATTAATACAGTTAAGGTCGATGATCTCAAATAATGAATGGATAATAACAGATCAGATGGGCGTGCGTGGCTCTCAGCTGGAGAAGGCTGGTTACAGCCTCTGAGTTGGCAGCCAAGTCCTGCTTCAGGTAGGTGGAAGATTTGAAGCATTTTGAAGGACCGAATGGACTGCAATAGGGAAGTTTTAAAATTTTTATGATACATCTTCACACCTACACTCATCTGTTGTCAAAGGCATCGGGTAGTGACCAAAGTGACAAGATTGAGAGATACAGTTAGGAGCTTGGTCATCTAGGTGTTACTCAAAGGAATGATAGTGCTGCTTCTCCACCTCAACACTAATTGGGTGGTTCACGTATCACTCTGCTGTTGGCTGCATTGGCAAAAACAGTATCCCGGAGTCACCCACCCGAAGACGGCGTAAGGGCACTGGCACCGAGTTGTGTGTATGCCGAAACCTGCTCTGCGCCTGTCATCGGGGGCAACGCCAGAGTGTAAGAGTGTCCAACCCAAGAAGACTGGTGCCAGAGCCCATGCTATGTGTGGAGGTGAGTCTGACTATATAAATTGAGAACCTTGCACACCAGAGAATAGCCTATGAGACCCACCTCCGGGCAAGGGAAATGGGGGTCAAATATATTTACACCATCATAGCTGGTTTTCTGAGTTGTGCTTTGTCTAGTCCCTCATGTAGGACCTGTTTGGCCTGGGTGACCCTGCCAAGAGCATAAAGCTCCAAACAGCTTAGCTCCAAGGATCACTGAGACACACAAACCCCTCCACTGCAATAAGGTGATGGCCCAGTTAGAGAGAATATACTCTTAACAACAAATTCCAAAGGCCACAAAAACATGAACAAATATGCGTTCCTTTAAGGTCATGTTGTCGAATATCACCTTTGGCCTCTCATTCTTACTATGTATTGACGCGACCAGGGGAGACGAACAAATACAAACTGCTGAAGAGTGAAGCTGGCCCAAGAACCGTACTGATCACCCAATAGGTCATGTGTGCCCTAATCTCAAAAGTTATTTTATATCTGTGGCCACAAGACTACGAGTTGATATGACCTGGGAAAGGTAGACAGAGCTCTCCACTTGTCCTGCCTCCCTCCAGTAACTTTTTTATGCAGCAGCTTGCACTGCCACTGAGTTTAAAGATGCAGTCATGACAAGATTATAAATTTCAGAGTTGGACTTTAACCCTTTTGGGGACAGCGGTTACTACAGTGGACAGTTTATCATCTTTATCAGGTTACAGGCCGCACGAAAGGGTTAAGAATGGCTAATCACAGTATTTTTATGCACGTCGCTCTGCTCCAGTAAACACATTTTTGTGGTACTGTGACTTATGACTGGTCCTGTTCGCAGCATTGTGTTGTGCCTCACATCTCAGCCTTTAGAGGCTTTAAGTGACACCTTAGTGAAGTAGTTGCTCAGTCAGATGTTGGTGTCACCTTTCAGCAAAGTTTTAAGACCGACCACTCTTTGTGACTTCCAGGTGGCGAATCTCCAAACTGTCTGTTTTGTTATTGTTGGCATCTGTGTAACAGACAGGCCTGGAATACTTAATGAAAGAATATACATTCAATGCAGTGTAAGGCTGCTGTGGTTGTTTATTTGGTACTGTTTTATGCCCAACCAGTTCAGGGTTTACGCCGCCTCCTGCCCGGAGACAGCTGGGATAGGCTGCAGCATGCTCCTCGATCCTTTTGAGGATAAGCAGATCAGAAAATAGATGGATAGATGGAACTTTTATGCCGCAAATCGAATGTCTTAGCACACATAAGTCACACATTTCTTTTTAACCGGGCTTGGAAATAGCTAGTTACTGCGACACTGGCCGGGAATTGAATCTGTGCCGTCTGCATGAAAGGCAGCGGCATGGACCAGAACACGGGTGCAGAGTAAGGCAGTAATGTGTCGTTTCACTGAAGCCCTTTTATGCAGCGATTCTGCCAGATTTCTGCACTGGAGCTGTGACAAAATAATCACAATATTCCTCCTTTCACAGAACTTGGCCCTGCGAAACATTGCCACGACCACACTTTCACACAGTCCTCTTAGTTAAGACAATTACATGTTTGACGATGTCAATGCCAGCACTTGGTTTGTGTATAAAACACTTGTCAGGCAACAATAATTGCTTTCAGAGTAACAGGGCGGGAGAAGTGAATGTAAGCGTGAAATGGCATTTCCTTCCACACAGCTACCGTGTTACATCACAAATAAAACCCGAGAAGCTATTATATTGTCGGGACAACTTCGTCACTCATAAAAATGCTGTTTTGAGACCAATAAAACACAATGATAAAATACTACTAAAAAGATGTCTTTAGTTTATAATTCTCATTTTAAATGCTGTTCTCAGATTCTAACATACAGTTGTGCAGACTATTATTTTTTTTATATTTTTTATTTTATATGTTCAGGAGTTTAATCAGCTGTCGGTTACCCTTGAATAGATAAGAGCATTTCTTAGTTGAGCCACGCTAGTGTGTGTTACGAGGAGCATTACTTGTCATCACGATGTTTCCTCCTCCTTGTTCTTTCTTTCTTGCCTCCTTATCTTGTTTCTCCCTCTCCACAGGAAGTAATTTGGAGCAAAATATGACTTGGTTAAGGGCTACCAAGGCACAGTCTGCTTTGATGTGCTGCTTTGCCTTATGAGCTGTCAAGCCATATGGACAGCCAACCATCCGAGTGGAATGGGGCTGGGGGTTAAAACGAGACGGAAGCGGCTAAGCCGTGATTTGGGGAAGGGATTTTAAGGAGAGAAAGAGCTGAGCTAAGTGGCAGCCTTCCAAGCGAGTTGCCGTGGAGATACACTAATTAATGAAACCATAATTAGAGTTAGGCCTGACACACAGAAAAAGCTCCTATCTAACTATCCTCCCCCTTCAGTTATTTCCCCCGCATTTACATTGGGGAAATTCGTGTCCACACACTGCTGATGCAGGCTTTTTTCAAATCGCAGGAATTGCCTTGTTTCATCTAAGGTAAAAAAAATAAAAAAATAATGAAAATAATGGAATCACTCACCCAGGGAACAATCTTATCCAACAACCACCATCCCAGAATCCCATATCTCATCTACATTATCAAGAATGAAGTTGTTTTCAGAAAAAAAAAATATCACCATCATTTCCTAGTTGACTAATGATAGTGAAGATAACTCGCGCAGCCACGGTTCCCCAAAGAAGAAAGAGCTAAGGTGAATAATGTTATTCCACTGACACTTCTACTTAGCTGTTGTCATCAATCACCCGACCTCATAAACATTGTTTCCTCACAAAGATGTGATGGCTTTGCCCAAAATTAGATTCCTCAATGCTCTCATTTATCAAATCTTGCTCATACGTAAAAGCTATTGTGCAAGCCGCCCA
>CAAKHF010006306.1:3177-13912 GCA_901007745.1 Hippocampus kuda | reverse complement strand
CGTTAAGAAAACCTTTATTAGTCTCGCAATGGAGAAATTCCCATTTCACAGCAGCAAAGTTATGAAAGGAAGAAGTTAATGTGGCAAAGTAAACATCCAGACTTGGATGTTTATTTATTTAATTTATACAGGAAGGATTTAACATGACACACATTCCACCTTATGTGTGCAGTCTGACAGAGGGACAGAGAGTTGGAGTGCCTTGACTATTTGGACCAGTAGGAGCATTAAAGCATGAACTCGCGCTCTGCGACTGGATGGAATTTTTATCAGCACATATCAAAAAAAATGGGAGCATTTGTGATCATAATGGTCGCCTGAGCCTACAAAGGAGGGCGCAGCCCATTGGTCCAACTTCAGTATTGATAGTATACTGAGCCATATCGGCTATTCTATGGCCGATGTCACTCCCACTGCTAGTTTCACGGGGCAGGCAAAGAGCAGCCACATACGAGGCAGGCTTTTGAAATATCGAAATCAAGCCACAGTGAGCGGGCAAGTTTAACTGGTGGTTCACTGTTGGAATAAATGTAATTCTGTTATCCCATATTTACTCTCTGTGTACTTTAAAAACTGTTTCAGAGTGAAACCTCGTAAATACCTCAGACGATGGGGTAGGTTGATAATGGTAGACTTGTCGGACCGGGAGAGCTTAGGCTGCTCCTGTTCTAGCTTTTAAGACAATATCTTGTTGTTAAGTGAACGGCCTCTGGTCAAATTAACTGTTGCTTGTGAGAAGATAACATCAACCCAGGACACCATGAGAGGGACATCACAAACTGTGTTCGTGGACCATCGACATCCAGTAGGGGCCGTTTGACGACATCTCAGGAATGAACTGTGTGTTCTTATTGAAACTCTGCTTTACTGAAACTGTTGTGGAATGTGAAAATACTCCCCACACCCGTTAGAAGATCGTGTATCAGGGAAATCCTTCCAATAAATGCAAGGAGACAAACGCGCTCTCTTCAGAGTTGCCCCGGAACCTGTAACGGTTTACATTGCAGAGCCAGCTGCAGAGCTGCTCTGAGATTGTGAACCGAGACATGTTTTAGCGCGCTCTCTCTTGCAAGAAAGACAACCATGCCTGCCTCCTGAGTCTTCCTGTTCCTGATGTGTTCTTAACATCAGATTACCAGCATTAACCTAACATTCACCGTTGTAACATTTGGGTAATGCAGGGGGGGACTTTGAGGTTATGGCGTTTACGCTAGCTGGCTTTCCATGACAGGCCTTCAACAATGGCGCTCGATTCAATATTCCTAAATAATCGTGATACTAATCAATCACCATTGCTTAAGAGTGATTACTGGCATACTCGCGTACTTCCCAAAAAATGTGCACAACAAAAATCCTGGGTAAAGCGCAAGGAATAAATTGTAAACAGAACAAGTGAGATTAATACAAATGGGAAAACAAAAGCACAACTGAAAACACAAATCAATGTACTCGCATGAGAATCGGAAGGCTGGAAAACCAAACGCGGAGCAAACTAAAACAGAGTATTTACAGCACAACAAAAACACAGTTGAGCAACAGAGTTGAGCAAGTGAGAAATCCGACACCTGTGAGGAGCCTGTGCTGCCCTTTTAGAACAGCATACTGAAAACAAGAGGCAGGTGTGTCGCAGAACAAACCACCTACCAACCTCTGTACTGAAAAACACAACTTGAGAGAACACACGTGGGCTAATTTAAGATGTCAGCTAATAAAACAAATTCCAAAACAGGACAAAGTGGCCTAAATTACATACGTCACTTTTGTCAAAAAAAATACAATAAAAATAAAAAGTGGTGGGGATGGAAGGGAGGTTTATTTGGCATGGTTGTTTGCTTTGGGCCCCAAAAGACAAGCTGTTCTGCCTTTGCCACGTCCCTGCTGCGGCTAGACAGACAACTCCTTCAATGACCACACCTGTTGAGGTTTCTTGCAATTTATTAACAGTTGAGCCGAGTCAAGAAGGTGTAAAGCTGTAACACACACATAAAAACACTTACATGCTGTTACAAAGTAAAACGTGGCAAAACAATGCGCCCCACTTGTCTGGTACAAGCCGAACGTGTGACTATGCTTGTATTGCTAACGTTCGCCAGCTAATGCGCTAACCGTAAAGAATTGCAACGTCATTCAAATGTAAATTCTCGGTGAACAAACCTTTACATAATACTAGCAGTGCTTGGCTTAGAACGTGAAGCTGCAGTCCATCTTTCGGAGCTTCTCCGTACAACGTCAAACAGGTTCATCCGGTGTGCATTTCACAATAACAAACTTACTTTACAAAATAAAGCAGTTCCGAAACTATAGAAACAGAAAACAAATGATAAATGGCTCTTCAAGGAGCCAGAATGGTCACATATGTCACCAGCCGGCCTGACAGCCGAAGTCGGATGAGGCAAGTGCATTGGAAAAGAGGGCAGCTAGTAGCTACAAGCGCTAATGTGAATATCACAACACATTGACCATTAACACTTCCTAAGAGAGGTGACATTCCACATCCCTTGAGCCAGCTTACAGAGCTGGTGATCAGACCGCCAAGGTCCCTGACTTCGGCCACCCCCGAAGTCACACACAGCGTCCTACCCACATTGTCTTTTTAGGCTATGCTGGGCCGGGCTCGATGGATGAAGGCCCGGCCACCAGGCACTCACCATTGAGAGCCCCACCTCCAGGTCTGGTTCGAACGGAGGGGCCCTGGTGACCCCCATCAAGGCAAGGGAAAATGCTGTCCATTGATTGTACTCATCATCAGGGATGTTTGGAATCACAGAATGGACAGATAAAATGCACTTGCTGCAATAGCAATTAGCAAAATCGAGTCTCTCCCTTCACTCCGGTTTCCTACCACATTTCAAAAACGTGTGCCAGGTTAGTGGAACTCTATAACTAGGGGGTGGCCAAACTCTGTCCTCAAGGGTCGCTGTCCTGCCTGTTTTCCATCTCTCCCGGCTGCAACACACCTGATTTAAATGATCAGCTTATTTGAATCAGGTGTGTTGCAGCCGGGAGAGATGGAAAACAGGCAGAACAGCGGCTTTCCAGGCCCGGAGCTGGGCATGCCTGCTCTAAATTATCCCTACTGATGCTCCCGCTTACACTGAAGCTCCGAAGCACGCTTCAAACTCGATAGCGGACTTTTAGTGAAGTAGTGGGACGCAGCTTCCCTCAGGTGACGTCACTGATGACGTTTGAACCACTTGACTGTATCATTCCGACCGAGTTAGGTGACTGCTTCGGGTTGATAGGTGGAGCTTTGATATTTTGGCGCAAAACTGAGTGCATTTAAAACAGCCGAATCACCGCAACATGTCCCTGTTCTACATGTACTGTACGGTCGGAATAGCAATTTGTTGTTTGACATTCAGACTTTTGGACTTTTAGACCAATGGAGCCATCCAGGAAGCGTTCTCCAGTGTGGGAGCATTTCGATTTGCTGCCACCGAATAAGGTAAAACATGCTCCACTTCTGTGTTCATTTGCCTGATTCAGTCGGATCAGGCAAATGAATGTGCCTTTAATGCTCCATGCTTTCAAAGTTAGGATTCGTGTTGATATCGTGCATCATATTCAAGAGGAACTGACGGGATGGCAAATACATAGAAGGTAAAATGAAGTCCGCTATGAGTAACGTGTTGTCATTTTGTTGACAGGCCCTCAAGCTCACTCACTGCTCATGTCCTACCTCAAGCGACTCATATAAAACATTCTGTGATGTAATGTAAACTAGTTGATGTTAACATAGTAGCCATGCTAATGAACAACGTTATCTACCTCGGTAGCAAACTATTCAAATCTATTTATACAGGATAATAAATCTCTTGAAACAGAAAGTGGCTGTTTGCAATGTGTTTAGCAGCGATGTGGGACTCACGTGGCACTCACAATGACACAAGGCTGCACACTGCCGGTGGGTGCCCTGTTGGACTGAAGACTCGGGGGTGGAGGTGGGGGGAGAGAGAGAAAAACGTCCAAGCTATAGCATGTTGTGGAGGTTTTAAAAAACGGTGACAAAATTGTGGTATGCCATCAAACCAGTAATAGGCTCTTGCTTACGCTTAGTGTTTATATGATCGGTATAAACAAGCCCTGTCGAGAAAAGGCCAAAGGAGACTTTTTTTGAGGAGGGTCAGGGCCTTTGGCATGCAGGGGAACAAGGCAACAGCCATTTTTTTCAGGGAATGCTTGGGTAACAATATCTCAGCTCCTGACCATGAACAGCTTTGTCCTGGGGTGCCATCTGGCCGCAAATTGCCAGGGAGAGGATAATGGCAGCAATGCTTATCCTTGCAAATGAATAAGTCCTACCCACAACAGGACCCAATAAAAATCAGTCAGTCAGCTCAGTCAGACCCAATGTGTGAAGGAGTGGAACTTCAGGTCTGTCCATTAGTTTGTTGCCAAACTTTACAATCAAACCTCGATGACTCTCAGTGGCCAAGTGTTCAATTTTCAACTGCCCATGATCAGATGTATGACTTTGTATTTACTACTTATAATGTATAATTTAATTTGATCAATCAACCTTGTATAATTTATATTTTCAGAATCTGAGTGACCTTAAAAGTTATGTTTTAGCTCAACCAAGTATTAAAATCAAAATTGGGAGGCTGAATGTGCCATCAAGAAGATATCAATTTGATTGCTGTGGACATAACAAATAAATTGATTTATTGATTTCCATTTAATTCAGGGACATGACCAAAAATCTGACAAAGATAGGGATGGGCCATATGACTGAAAAGTATGTCACGATATAAGTATTTCATATTGGTCTATTAATACCGTATATTGAATTTTTAGTTTTTTAACTGTTGAAAATAAGGACCTGGAGAAAAAAAAGGATGAATTTAGGTAATTTTATTTTAACATATACTGCTTAAGATTGAAGAATTCAATGTATAAATATTTCATATCAGTCAATCTTGATAATTACAGATAATTACTTTTTATTAACCTATCTAAAAGCGAGGAAAAAAAACAGTTTTAGTGTAAATTGTAATCCAGTGTAATGAGAAGAGTTGCGGCATTGTAAATGCTTTTCTACCCCAAAGCATCATTAACCTTCATTCAATGTTCATGCTGTCATGAACGCGAGCGGTGGAAGACTTCAAAAATCAGGCAGGAGGGTCCTCCCTCCTGTAGAGGTAGAGTGCAGGGTGAACTTGACAAAATGTATTAATAAAACACTGAGAAAATTAAATCCAAAACAAAGTCCTGAAAAACAACAAGAAACCAAAGGAACAAACCAAAACCCATGGCAGATGCAAAAACTATTTGAAAGCAATACAAACAAAAATCCATAGCAGTAACGCACAATCATGAACAGAAAACACGAACAGAAACACTAACAGAATACACTGACAGAAACAATGACCCGACATTGAGTGGTCGGGCAGGGAGTCCTTTAACAGAAAACTAATGGCACAATGACCAACACGTGTGCAGCTTCAGCACGAGCCCTACAGTGCCACCTGTTGGTGACAAACAGATCCATGACACATACAATATAAGTGGAGTGAACTAATACCCTCTCTTGCAGTGCATGACCACCCGTCTTAGGACTACTTATTTAAGTGAAGTTACGCAGCGTAACTTCACTAAAAAACAAAGAAAAGAATAAAAATAATGGTCATTTCACTTTTAACTGCGTCCTCTTTGTCCCCCCCCCCCACTTTAGTCCATGTTCTCTCTCAGAAGTGATTTTTGCCTGCCGTTTTGTCAAGAACTGATCCAAGTTCTGTTTTGTTTCCGTTTTGTTAAGAACTTTGTTGGCTTTTAACAATCCTTTGAAAATGTCCAAGGCAAACATCAGCATAGTGAGCGATCACCCGACTAGTGAATCATTTTGTCTGGGTGATTCACATTCAAGTAAAACACCTCATGGCCCGAGATGCGAAAGACGAGGGCGCTGCATCGACACAAATCTATCTCTTTACACACATTGACACATACAGTAAGAGGTCCATCTTAGCCAATGGGATGTCAGGAAGATGCTGGGTAATAGCCAATGGCAGAGCAGCTCTAAGTATGTATGTTGCGTTCAGGAAAGTTGGAGCTGCGAGTAGCAGGCCATACTGTATTTTCATCTTTCATATCTTGAAATTTATTTCGTAACAAGAGGCAATATTTTCCTGTTGAGATGTTTCGTAACTTGAAAATTTGTATGAAGAGACGTTCGTAAGTCGAGGTACCACTGTATTTGTATATTTTTCACTTTAATGGTTGCTGCTTCTTTGGTGAAATGTTAAATATCGCTGCTGTGACAATCTGAGTTGGCACATAAGATGAATAAAGTTCAATTTGTCTGTCCGTCCATTCATCCATGTGGGGCTAAAATCTTGATTTTTTTTTTTTCTGGACAGTGTTATAAAATTGTGTAGAGTGAAAAACAGGTATTTTTATGTTTACATTGATGTCAACACATTAACAAACCTTTTCTAAATGTAGATTCATCCATCGAGTAAAGGTCCTCTTCTGAACCACTTCTCTCTCAACTGCAACAATGACATGAAGACAGAAGATTTTTATGAAAACCAAACTGTTTCAGAAGGACTGGAATAAGAGGCAATAATTATCTTGCAATATATATTAAGAATGCATGATAATTATTGTTCCGATATATATATATATATATATATATATTTTTTTTTCTGGTCCAATACTGCAAATTAGGTCGATATTGAAAGCTGCATCAAATATAGTGACGTACAACCAGCTAAAATCTCCTAGACTATAATAACAATACAGTAATCCCTCGTTTATTGCGGTTAATGGGGACCAAAACCACCCGCGATAAACGAAAATCTGTGAAGTAGCGTCCAATTAACATAAACAGGTAAAAAAAAAATTTAATTTAAGTCCGCAAACGGTCTGCGAGAAACCTCAAAACAACAGCGAGTCACATATACAGTACTGTATTCCATGTATATTAAAAATATATATATATATATATAATTTTTTTTTATGTTTGAAAAAATCCGCGATGCACTGAACCCGCGATAAACGACCCGTAAAGTAGCGAGGGATCACTGTATGTATTTGTTTTAGAAATATTGAAGCTTCACGAGCAGGCTAACATGATGAGTCCACGCAGTTAGGTACACGTTAGGTGTGTGTGAGACTTGTCTCATCGATAAACTGCATGATTAATTTATGACCTCATGAATGCACCCAGAGGCTAAGAAGCCTGCTTGTCATCAAATAATTTAAACTCATTAAACTTTGAAGTTACATCGTTTGGATGAGTCCCACTTGCTAACCTCACTGTAGGGCTCTCAACTTATTCCGCTCAGTAAGGTGTCTGTATATCAGGCAAGGCAGACTTAAGTAGTTTGGCATGGCAGATTTAAGATATTTTAGAAGTATCTTTTGGCTTACTCCGATTGCTTGGACATTGTTTACGTCTCCTTGTTGCTCCAAACACAATTAAAAGTGTTGTAATGTCGAGGGAGTGCACTTGCTGTCCACAGAGAGCCAGTCTGTCAAGTCAAGTCACATTTATTTATATAGCCCTTAATCACAAACAGTCTCAAAGAGCTTCACATGCCCACAGTTGACAAGTATCCACGACATCCCCTGGCCTTAACCCCCAGGAGGGCAAAGAAACACAAAAAAAAACATCCGGGGAAAAATTAGAAATCTTGAGAATGGGCCGCAAATGGGAGAATCTCCCCCTTCCAGGAGGACCAGGCTGCAATGGATGTCGAGTGGGCAACATTGGACACAATATTGTACAATACAATGTTAGTTTCAATGATATAAAATCCATTTAACAAGATAAAAACGCTGGTCTCTGTGTGTATGGCTCTTACACTCTGCCCACCAAAAAGCAATATGTAAGAACCATCCATTTTCTACTCCGCTTATCCTCATGAGGGTTGTGGACGTGCTGGAGCCTATCCCAGCTTTCTTCGAGCAGTTGGCGGGGTACAGCCTGAACTAGTGGCCAGCCAATTGCAGGGTACACATAGATGAACAGCCATTCACGCCCACATTCACACCGAGGGACAATTTATAGTGTTCCATTAGCCGGCCCTGAATGTTTCTGGAATGTAGGAGAAAACTGGAGCAGCCCAGAGAAAGCCCCCCGGGGCCGGAATCAAACCCTGCACCTCTGCACTGTGAGATGGACCAGTCAATCATCGTGCTGCCACGGCGTGTAATATAAAATGAATCTATTACCGCTCCAATTTGTGATGGTTCTGTTTTGTTTTGGTTTTCAGTTTCCAGTGGGATGGAGGGCATATCCTCCATCACCGCACCTGCCATGAGTTATCATCAATGGACTACTTAAAGACTGCCACGCTGACAATTTGCTGTCGGATTATTGGCCTTGCTCACAACTCTTATTCTCCAGATGCTCATAACCTTACCATGCCGCTCATGTTCATGTCATAGTTTATCACATTTTGTAAGTAGTGTTAATGTTATTTAATTCTTCGGGCTCTTTTGTATTTTGTGTTACCTGGTTCTGTGTACCAGCAACCTAATTTCTACTTTGTCGGTCTTGCGCTTTCTGTAATAAAGCTTTTGTATCTGTCAATGCTTGTGGGATCTACACTGATCCAGATTATTCCAGATCATACTAGAATAATATGACCATGGATCCCCTAGATTTGGATAAGATTGGAAAAGCTTTGGCTAGCCAAGGGAGACTGGTGGGACAGCAAGAGGCCACGTTTGTGCAGCTCCGTAACGCCGTCACCTTGCTGGCCACCTGGGTTGAGGAGTTATTCACACACGTTGAGCAGCTGGGCATTCGAGGGACGCTCCCCTAGGATCCACTGTCATCACCTCTTGGGCAAGCAAAACACTCTGATCTTTTCAATCTTTTTCTTTGGTCGAACTTGATTTTTGGACTTTACTTTCCCATGTGCCGAGCCGGTGCTCCAGTGGTTAGCCCGGTGACCTCACAGTGCAGAGGTACCGGGTTGATTCCAGCTCCGGCCTTCTTGTGTGGAGTTTGCATGTTCTCCCCGGGCCTGTGTGGGTTTTCTCCAGGTAGTCCGGTTTCCTCCCACAGTCCCAAAACATGCATGGCAGGCTGATTGAACACTCCAAATTGTCCCTAGCTGTGAGTGTGGCGCGGATGGTTGTTCGTCTCTGTGTGCCCTGTGATTGGCTAGCAACCGGTTCAGGTTGTCCCCCGCCTACTGCCTGAAGATGGCTGGGATAGGCTCCAGCGCCCCCCCCCCCCACGACCCTTGTGAGGATAAAGCGGATCAGAAAATGGATGGATGGATGGACTTTCCCATGTTTTTCTTTTCCTCCTCCTGATGCTCTGTGACACCACACTCCTCGCGGCTACCCTCTTCTCTTGTGACGAATGACGTCTGACCAAAAGTAAATTAGCTTACAATTTCTGCTACAGCTGATGCATAATTTTATTGGGAATTAAACAGAGCTTTGCACGTCATTCAAACTCAACTTCAACTTTCATTACACACACTCATTAGTCCCGATAATTACCCTATAATTATTCCTAACACTTTTCCCTTCGTCTAGCCCAGGGGTCGGCAAACCGCGGCTCTATTGCTCTAGTGCATGCTCTTATCGCCGGCCTAGTGGCTCCCTGGAGCTTTTTCAAAAATGTTTGAAAATGGAAAAAGATGGGGGAGGGAAATATATTGTTTGTTTTTATATGGTTTCTGGAGGAGGACAAACATTCTTAACCTTTTCCAATGCTGTAACGATGTGTGGAATAAATATTAAATTTCAGCATTTTTGTCAACGAAAAATTTGTTTCACAGTCTGCGATACGTTTCTATTAGCAGAGCGGGATGCCAGGCAGGGGGCCGTTGAAAATAAATAAATAAATAAAACGGCGTTTCATGTACAATTCACCGAGGGTGATGGCAAAGAATGGGAATCTGGAGGGCCGAGAGAAGCATTTTTAAACGGTACACGTGAGCCACAATAGTTAACAAAAGCAAAAGTGCGGCCGATGCCTCTGCGTCAGATCTCGACGAAGGTAGGCAGATTGTGATTTCCTTTTTACAAACTCTTGTGTCTACTTTATTTTTCTGTTTCATTCATCTTAGGGGCCGTTACATTTGGTGCTCATTGTGGCAACATTTTGGGTTGCCGACCCTTAGCCTAGCCCATTTCATGTCCAGATTCTGTAAAGTTTTCAATCAGTCCCTAATGTAGGAACTCGGATTTACATAATTCAAATATAGTTCCTTCATAAAAAGATTAATTTAACAAGGATTTTCCCACCCGTTTTTGCCTAAAATGAATTAAACTCCAATAAAAATGAATTTAAAAAGGGAGTGGTGCTCCCAAGCAGTGATCGATATTTCGTGCCTTGCATTACCTGACATTGACAAGGAATTCTTCTTGTAAGCAGGCTTCTCCGACCATTGTCTGAGCGCATGTCGGGAGTAAATGTATGACCAAGGATTTATTATTATTATTTTTATATTATATTATTATATATATATTATAAATTATATTTATTAGTAAGTATTTATTCTACAGATAAATTTCTAATGCTTTATTTTATATTGTACTTATATTGAACTGTGAAATGTTTCTTTTCTGAAATATTTATTTTGTGCAATGAAACACTTTATTTTTTCTCCCCGCAATTTTGCTGCTGTAGACTGCAAATTTCCCCAGTGTGGAACAAATAAAGGTTATCTTATCTTATCTTATCTTATCTTATCTTATCTTATCTTACTGTTGTTTCATGTGCTTAAGAAAGTGATATCATGATGCGAACAGAAAAAAAAACATT
>CAAKHF010006305.1:31901-47772 GCA_901007745.1 Hippocampus kuda | reverse complement strand
GGTCCCCCCCCCCCCCCACCCCTCCAAACAAAGTTATTTGGATGTATCTTAACAATATTCTCAGTTACGGGGCACCTGGTGTGGAGTTCACAGGGCTACACAATGACACGACTGCTGTCATACAAATTCACTTCCTGCCAGGACAGGTAAGCAAAACCTGGTCTCCCTCGTGTCATCCTCCTCAATATTGATGAGGCCGTACTCATTTGTGGTGTTTTGTCTGTCACAGGGCCGCCTGTTGTCACTTCTGGATGATAATAGCATTCACTTGTGGGAGCTGACTGCCACAGCCCCCAGGCAGGTGGGCGGGGCTAAGAGAGAAGGTGCGGTTATTCTTCAGGAAGTGGGCAGCTACAGCCTTCCGGGAAGACCAGGCATTGACAGCTGCAGGTAATGATGAGCATTTTTTTTTTAATTTGCTTTATTTGCCCTATTGGAGCATTTTGTCATCCTAAGAATTGTCATGGCGTGATGTAATGGGCTGTAAACGGAACTGTGTCAATGTTTTGTACCAGTGAAGTACTCCACCCTCACCTTTTTACCCCCCAGTACCACACGAGTGACCGTCCTCCTCCTGCTGAAGTCATGTGACCTCCTCTGTATCGGAACAGAGGGAGGTGGCGTCTACTTCCTGGATTTGCCCAGTCTGTCACTGAAAGCCAGCCAAACATTGCCCCAGGATCAGGTCACACAGAGGTGAGACTGTTGCGAATAGGACTTCATTGATTGTCAAAGTTCAGGAAAAAATGAGAAATTGGGAAATAGAAGTTCAATCCAGGTGTGATTTGGGTAGCATTCGCAAAACTAAGAAGAACTGGTGACTTAAAAGTTGATAACACGGTCTGCTTTGTGTTTTGTGTATGTGCAAGAATGTAGTTTATTAAATGCTATGTGACTGACTGAATCACAGTTGCCTCAGTATCTTAAAAAAAAATCAAATGCATGAATATTTCATTTCTTGAGTGTGAGTCCAAGTGAAAACGTGCACATTAGATGTTACGTCAATTAAAATGGATCCAACTTGCTGGCAAGCTTTCTCAGGAATGTCCGGTGTGCCACCGTACCTGCCCCGACAGTAAACTCGTCTCCACTCACACCCACAACACTCGCATTTTTGCACTTTGTTTTTTTTTTTTTTCTTCTTCATATCAATCCAACCCTTCTCGAAATAATTTCTCCTGCCTTGTCAGAGCACCACCAAATTTCAATAATAAGAGATAATCCAAGCATGCGTTGACATCATGGTACGATAGTGGCTTGAACTTGCTTGTTCCAGTAAACGTAACATAAGTATAGCTGTTTTCATCGGGTCAGCGTTTGTTGCTTTACTGGCGATGTTGCAGGGCTTCTGTATTGTGCAGCTGTCTGACTGGTCCAGCAAACCCCTCATTAAGCGGCCTTGTAGAAGCAAGCGGGCAGGACTGAGGCCTAACGAGGACCCTGATAAGGATGTGTGTCTGTATGTGTGTGTATGAGTGTGAAGGATGGGAGGTTTTTGCACAGTGAGGCTTTGTACCAGCTGCCAACACGTAATGTTCCGGTTGGGGAAGTGTTTCAGCTGAATATACAACACGTAGACGCGCGTGCGCGCACACACACACACACACACACACACACACACACACACACACACACACACACACACAGGCTCATCCCCGAGTCCCTCTAGCAGGATGCTGGATTCCCTAAAAATACTCATAAAGACAATGGAATTCTGTGTTTGGGAAGTTTCTGCCTCTCCGCTTCCGGAAAGGATCTTCCTCGTTGAACCCCACCAAAGCGGCTGGATGTCTGTGCGTGTGTTTGTCGACGGAGATAAGATAAAGAAGAGTCATGCAGACTTTTGTTTCTTTTCGCTTGGAACGACAATGTTTACTTGTGTCTTTCCAACTTGTTTTGATTGAAGTCCTCCGTCCTCCTCCACGATCCAACCACCGTTTCCTCCCACTCTCCTCCCCGTCCTGTGCTGAGGGAATCCTCCAACATCTCGAGGGTGTGTCCTGTTGAACATTCCTCTTTTGCCTCAGAGGAATGTCTTATTGGCGAGGTCCAGCAACATAGTATCGACCTCACTTGTGTTGTTGGGAGGACCAATCTCAGCTAGCGCTCACACAACCGCTCTTTCATATGCATTCGATTTGTTAGGTTTTTATGTTATGCTTTTATTTTGTTTTGGTAGGGGAACCGTCATTCGCTCTTATCCGCGACTATCAAAGTTCAGTCGTCATCGAAGAAAACCTACCAAAATGGCCTTGATGCAGGATTTTGTCTCGGCGCAAATTATCATCAGCAAATACATTGACAAATGCGGGTAAATGATTTAATGTGCGGCAGGGTGGCTTCATAAGCTTCAGCTCACCTGTGACCCTGTTGAGGAGAAGCGGTACAGAAAATGGATGGATTCTTACACATAATGTAATATGTAATCTCTCTGTTCAGTGGCAGTAGCCCTGAATGTATCATGTGCTGTCACTATGCATCCTGCGATCTTTCATCCTAAGATAATGTTAATTGTCAGTCTATTTGTTTTGAATCGTAAATATTTAGTTTTTACCCCTACGGTTAAAGATAACAGTATGTTGCCGGTAAACAAGACGTTCAATGTTTTCAGCCTGCCAGAAGACTACAGATGTGGGAAATCATTAGGGCCTGTGGAATCTCTTCAGGAGCACCCTCGGCAAGCCGGGAAGATTCTAATTGGCTACAGCCGAGGCCTGGTGGTCCTGTGGGATGTGAGCGGCCGTCAAATAGAGCAGCTCTTCCTTGGCAAGCAGGTACCAAAGCAAACTCAGCGAGTGCTCTGTGTTGCTTTTTTTATTTTTTATTTTTTTCCCCAGAATTGTATGAAACCATAGCGCACGTTTCGTAATCGAAAGTTAAAATTTAAGTCTGTTCTTTAGCAAACAGGTAACTCTTAAGTTGAGACAGTTTTGTAGCTCTATTAAACATCATTAATGAGTATGTACAGTAGATGTGCTCATGTCATACATGTTGGTGTAATTCCTCGACAGCAGCTGGAGAGCCTGGTGTGGGAGTGTTCGGGAAACTTATTTGTCAGCTCCCATAGCGATGGCGGCTACTCCGTGTGGGCTGTTGCCAGCGGCGATGGCAACAATCAGCAGCCGGTGTCCTCTACCATCCCATATGGTGAGAAGTGCTCACTTGTGTCTGTGTTTGCCAGCTGGAATATGTTTGAGGCATGTCAATCGCGTTGTTACAACTGTAGCTGTCGTGAAAGTGCGATCTAAATAATGTCGTCTTGTATTGTTTGTGTCAAGTGCCCAGTAAGCTAAATGGGCAACATGCTTCCATTTCATGTGTTGGGATGCAGCACAGTGACGTGGTTCTGGCAGGGCTTGTTTCACACACAATCATGCAACAGGTGTGTCTTTAGTTGGATGAGCAAGAAAATTTCAAAATAAGACATTTGCTTTTGTTCTTCAGTTGCGTTTTTATTTTCATTTTCTTTGGTTGTACCAATTGGCGGCAGTTCACACCACAAGCCAAATTGGCCAGTCAAATTGATGCTAAAATCAACCAAACAATCTATTTTTTTCCTTTATGTCAAAACATTGCTTCACAAAGTGCTTTCCACAATTCTAGCAGGGTCAACAGACGGGAGACATGGCACGCATCAGAATTATTGATAAAACTTTCAGGAAATGCCACTGAGTAAACACGAAGGGCGGGTTAGAAAAAAATGCCCGAACTGTGCATCCCCAAAGGGACTGTTAGGCACCGCCTCTGCCGGACAGCAGGGATGATCAAGAACTGATTTGGATTAAGGAGAGAAAAGAAGAAAGGAAATGTGTAAAAGCAATAAAAAATAGCACATGAGCAAAGTAAAAATGCCTTTTGAAACTCTATACATTGTGTTAATGACAAAGCACTTACCAAAGGCTTCCATGATTTTCTCACTATCGTCTCATGAGAGGTTTTCTATTTTGTGTTCATCTTTTCAGGTCCTTTTCCCTGCAAAGCTATAAACAAAATACTATGGAGGACAACGGAGACAGGGTGAGTCATGAATCAAAGTGGTGCAAACCCCCCCCCCCCCCCAAAAAAAAAAAACCCAACCTTTTTTTATTTGGAGTTGATGGTGCTGTTTAGGAAACTTATCTCATTTCGCTGGCAGACTATTAGCAGCAATTTACAGCACTGTAAGCAAGGTCTGAATTGGTAAAAAGTAATACATAGGTATGATACGTACATTGCATGACTCGAGTTGCTAAGAAAAGGGTCTGAACCCGCAAAGCCGCTTTCTAAGATGACAAATGAATAATCGCATACCTCTGCGTTTGCTTCTGTAGGTCACCGGTGTTGCTGTACAGCGGAGGGATGCCCAGAGCCAGCTATGGCGACCGGCACTGTCTGACCATTCAGCAGGACAAAGACCACATCACCCTGGACTTCACCTCCAGGGTCATTGACTTCTTTACAGTTCACAATGTTGAGCGAGAGAAAGGTCAGGGCACCACCAAACATGAAAATGGCCCAAGTTTTGTACTTGGACCCAACATTCAGAAATATTCATCGTTCTTATTCAGTCATGGTGTTACAGGTATACGACAGCGACTGGCATTTAATGGCCTCTTCTCGCTCTAGGATTTGATGACCCATCTGCACTGGTGGTTTTACTCGAAGAGGAGCTGGTTGTGATTGACCTCGAGACTCCCGGTTGGCCCACTATGCCCACTCCCTACCTGGCTCCTCTCCACTCATCGGCCATCACGTGCTCCTGTCACATAACCAGCGTCCCTCCCAAACTGTGGGAAAGGCTGATCAATGCTGGCAAAGCGCAGCAGGGCCACCAGCACACACCCAGGGTGAGAAGTCATAATTTACCTCAGCGAGGTCCAGAGTTGTCACCTTGGTCCACTCGTCAAAGGTTAAATTTGCCCTCGAGAAGCTCTCTTTCCCCATTATGCAATGCATCAATTTCACTTGGCTCATGTTGAGCAAAGTTCAAGGTTTTGTCGTATCTAGTTGCCGGTAGGTCTGCAGTGAATGGAAGATCCCAAAATTACCCCTCCCCCTTTGTCCACTTTGTCTTGCACTGTCTGTACAATACTGCTGTTGTGGTGCACAGTTTCATATATTTGGACGCCATGCGAGGCAAAGTCTGTAAATTGTTATTCGAGGATTTGGGACTTTACTATCACATGAAATCCAAGATGCACAAAAGTATCTGAACCTATGAACTTTTAATACCAAGCCACTCATGCATTTAGTTGTACTGTAAAAGTACTCTAGTTACACCGCGTACAGAGCTGCACGCACACTCACACGCTGAGTTGTTGACATTCTATTTTGTTACTCGGTTGTCTTGTCACTCAGTGAATGAACGTTGGGATGTTGTAATTATTATCATAAACAATGACTCAGTGGAATCGTGCGGTGATCTTTCAGGCAGCTATGAGCGAACAAGACGGCATTGGCAGTTAAAACAGCTTTGCATAGACGTTGCAGCTTTTATCAGCTGTTTCACGCCAAAAAGCCAAATGAGACGCACACGGAGAGAGCAAAGCCGACTCGAGCTTTGTGGAGCCGCGATTTTGATCTGTGCTCACCGTACAGTGTCACTTTCAATCATAATGTATGCATTACTGTTCCTGCGATGTTTTTTTTTTTTTTCAAACCGGGAATTCTTATTTGTTTGTGTTTGAAGAGCTGGCCCATATGTGGAGGGAAAAACCTGGCTCCTCCACCCAAACAACACGAGCTGCTTTTGACAGGGTACCTGCACACACACACACACACACACATGCACAGACATGCATGGTGAATTTCAAATCATGAACTCTGAGTCATGACACATTAGTGTTTAAATTTCTCACCTTGAGCCTCCAGGGTTTTCATTCGGCCACAAGCTGAAATGTTCCTACGTTTCCATGGCAACAATTAACGAGCGCACTTTAATAACAGAGGCATATGTTTGGCAGAGGTGGTACTGGCTCGAAGCGCAGGCAGTGAGACATCCGGGCACGATGCCACAATTTAGACACAAATAAGAGGAATATTTGAAAGGTTTGCGAAAAAGGTCGGACACCGGACACGTTGGAACGTGATCATCACCGTGACAAACTTTTGATAGTTTGTTTCAACTGTGTCTTGTCACAAGATTTCTTGACACAACATGCGTTTACAGACACGAGGATGGCACCGTGCGTTTCTGGGACGCGTCCGGGATCGCCCTCACGCCGCTGTACAAACTGAGCACGGCCAACGTCTTCCACACAGACTGCGACCCCTGCGATGAGCCTCATGACCCGGGCGACGACCCCGACGTGCAGCAGGAAGAGGAATGGCCTCCCTTCCGCAAGGTGAAAACAAAACAAATGAGCGTACAAGAATGAGCAAAAAGTGACTGTCCTTCCTCATCATTGGGAGCAATGTGAGAAATAAAACGAGTCTGGTTCGCGTGAACACGCTTGCGCTCGGTGGCCTAATTTCTCATCAGATTGGTTTCATGTGTTTGGTATTCGGACTCGCCACATTTTTCCTGCTATTAGAAGGCGATTCTAAAGGGAAGATGTACTCCAGGACGTCTGTGTTTGGTGCAAATGCTCTTTACCAACGGCAGGGATGTGCGTTGATAAGAAATGAAGACAGAGGCACTTCATGAATATTTAAAATGCAGTGGTTCGAACATCATTGTCAATGTTTGCGTAGATTTCAGCGAGACTATCCAGGGACCTCTCTCCTGACCAAACTACGGCCTATCTGAAATGTTCCCGATGGTCTTTGTGTCTTCATCTCCCAACACTCGTCTGGTGTGTTTTCATATTCCTTTGGCTTCCCACGCGCTCGCCTCCATGCAAACCCGCGTTTATCTGCTGTATCCTGTGGTAACTGTGCTGCGTGTTCAGGAATGAGGCCCTCTTATGGGATGAGAGAGCCCCCCCCCCCCCCCCTCTGTAATGAAAACCAGACCCATCACCCCACTTCTTTTCTGTGACCGACTTCCAGGAGATTCGATTGGAATTCATTGTGTATATGCGAGAGACAGATTCACACGTGTTTTCTTGAGTATGTAGGAGAGCGTTGTTGGCGTGTTCGGCAGAAAATGTCAGTTGCGGCAGATTGCGGAGGCGGACTTGAGTCTCAAAGTGTGGGTGCTGGGGGGGGGGGGTTAAAGTTTCCTTCATGTAACTATTTCCTAAAACGCCTGAGTTTACAGATTACCTAACTGTAGATTCATTCTATCTCATTCCCATCGGTGTGTCTGGCCTCTGTCCTGCATGCGATGCACATAACACACACACACACACACACACGTCTCAATACTTTTTTTAAATTGCCACGGTTTTCCTAATAAAATGCGTGTGTATTTAGGTGGGCTGTTTTGACCCGTATAGCGACGACCCCCGTCTGGGCATCCAGAAGATCAGCCTATGCAAGTACAGCAACAAGTTGTTGGTGGCAGGCACCGCTGGACAGGTAAATTGGTGGGCCATTCAAATCATAAAATAGCGCTAACAGCGTTAAACGAGTGACCGGTGTGCAAGATGAGTGCATATTTTGTCAATGACCAAATTCCATAGTTGGTGTGCACAATATTCGTGCTTTCTTTCTTTTTTTTTTTTTTTAAACCTTCAACCTGACCACTGATATGTGATCATATAGATCATCTTGCATTTTTACTCTGCCGTTTGCTACCCTCACGTTTGAATTGCCCACTGTGGCGATGCATTGAGCCAAAAAAAATACTTTATGTCAAAACTGAAGAAAGATGTATCATCAACAGTGGGCGGGATACCAGTGGGATACATTATGGGATTGGAGCTGTTAAATAAAATGGACTGCATATTATGGATCATCGGTTGTTAGTGGTTTTACATTTTTTTTTTTTTTATTTTGCTCCTGAGTGCAGCAGTAGTTTTGTGCAAAATTTCAGAGCTACTCCTTGAGACAACTTTGAGTTATCCTTGGGTTGCCTCTCGACTGCTCTGTGCTTCGGCAGGGAACAGTCGGAGCTGTTCAAGATTTCAACTTTTATTGCGCAACACTCGCTTGATATTCAGCAGACCCTCGTTGCGTTACTCAGTTGGGCCCGCGTGTTTTCCGCCTCCCTCAGGTGATCGTGCTGGGACTGAGCGACGAGTGCTCGGACCACACGGTGGACGTCTCCGTGGTGGACCTGCTGCAGGACAGGGAGGGCTTCACGTGGAAGGGTCATGACCGACTGGAGCCGCGCCTCAAACCCGCCCCTTTCCCTCCAGGCTTTCAGCCTCAGGTGCTGGTTCAGTGCATCCCTCCGGCTTCGGTGACAGCCGTGGCGCTGCATGCCGAATGGAACCTCATGGCCTTCGGAACCAGTCACGGCTTTGGCCTCTTTGACTACCACAGGAGAAGTGCTGTCTTGGCCAGGTGTTACGACACAACTATTGAGTAGAAACAAAGTACTTTATCGCTGTATTGTTCTTACTCTTGGTCCTACGGATATCGTTTAGATGTACCTTACACCCAAATGATTCCCTGGCTATGGAGGGTCCCCTCTCGAGAGTCAAGTCCTTGAAGAAGTCCTTAAGGCAGAGTTTCAGGCGTATCCGCAAGAGTCGGGTGTCTGGGAAGAAACGCGCCATCACCGCACCCACCAGCAAGGTGATGCGCTTGCCAGAGACTCCAGATGGCATCATTACGATTGTGTGTTTCTTGACCACCGTGTGCATGTTTGTTCTGCACAGGTCCAAGAAGCCAACGCCGCGCTTGCTGAGCATGAAGAAATGGCTCCCATCCAGCGAAGGATTGAACCTCGATCGGCGGACGACTCGCTGTCGGGAGTTGTTCGATGTCTGTGTTTTGCCGACACCTTTCTGCGCGATGGTGTGTTAAGTTCGTCTCTCGTATTAGAACGTACCTTTTTCAAATTCTCAAATGTAGTGCGGTGTTCCCCCACAACATCGCAATACATCTACTGCGCCCTACTACGTATTTGTTGGCCACGCGTTCATTGTAAGTGAAACCAAGCGTTGTAGCTTTGTAATGGCGCCGACTGTGTTACCCAGGCACACATCATGGACCGACGCTGTGGGCAGGCACCAACTCGGGGAGCGTGTACGCTTACGCTCTGGAGGTACCCGGCATTGGCTCGACCCGCGGTTCTGAGCGGGGGATCGCCGGTGAGAGCGGCGCTTGCGTGGAGGCCGTGCTGGGCAAAGAGATCCAGCTGATGCACAGAGCTCCCGTTGTGTCCATCTGCGTGCTGGATGGACGTGCTAAACCGCTACCCGACCCTTACGAAGCCTCGCAGGACCTCTCCATTGCTCCGGATATGTCCAATCCTCATTCCGTGCTCATCGCCTCGGAAGAACAACTAAAGGTAACTTCAAAATATAGTCCAGTGGTGCCTTGACTCTTAAATTTATACTTGTATATGTATAAAATCCAATTGGTGGTTTCCTGTTTTCCGACTGTAAGATCCAAATTTGCGAGCATGGAAGTCACTGCCTCTGTTGTCTTTCGCCGTAGGTGTTCTCTCTCCCGAAGGTGAGCGCCAAGACGAAATTCAAGCTCACCGCTCATGAGGGCTGCCGGGTGAGGAAGGTTGCCCTGGTGGTCTTCAGCTCCACGGCTCAGGAAGACTACTGCGAGCACACGCTGGTGTGTCTTACCAATATGGGCGACATGCACCTCTTCAGCGTGCCTGGCCTCAGACCACAGGTATCTTGAAAGGCTTATTGATACCGATTTGGGAAAACAAACAAACAAAAAAATTGCATCCGTCCTACTGTCCTGTTGTTTTTAGGTACGCTATGACTGCATCCGAAAAGAGGACATCAGTGGTATTGCATCCTGTGTCTTTACCAGAAATGGGCAAGGTGAGGAGGAAATGACAGTGCCATTAAAATGACAGTTGCCAACATACCAAGCATGACTGTCTTTAATTTTTGTGTGTGCAGGATTCTACCTGATCTCCCCCTCAGAATATGAGAGGTTCTCCTTGTCTGCGAAGGTCTTCACTGAACCACTGTGCTCGGTTGCACTGGAGCGACTCTCACAGCTCACGTTGGCCAGGTGATACACAAAAAGCAAGTCACGGGTTACTCGAGGCCCCTGTCTCTTTTGTGCACTAAAAAGCCCCCCCCCAACCCCGCCCCCTTCAAAATTCGCAATATTGTAAGGGCACGAATGATGAACTGCAATTATGGCAGAGGAGCACCCTATTAAATGACATTGTTGCCTAAATCTGGACAAATGAAATGCTGTCCCCTTTGAGCACCACCTGCAGACTGCTTGTGAAACTGAAGAATGAACAGAAAGCTGGCAAAGCCCAATCAACTGTGTTGGTGTTCATGTGTCTCCTCAGCGATGGCACGACAGGCCCTCCGCAGGCCAACGGAACACACAAGAACCAGACAGAACAAGCTGAAGGTACCGCACGCACTTCTCGACCTTGTTTTCGTTCTTTTTTTCTCTCCACTCCATTTTATTTTTTTTCATTCTCTTCACTGCTGTGGACCTTTTAAACTCTCCCCAAGTCGGGGTCCCCTCGGGTCTCCATAGTGACCATTCAGCACGCAGCAATTGTCTCTTCTGCTCCGTGAGGCCTGTGGAGGCCTGTCGTCATGTGAAATGACTTCAAACGTTTCTCATGCTGGACTTCATTGTCATGAAATGTCTTTTTTTTTTTCTTGTGGAGTCTCGTTCAAGTTTCAACACCACTTTATTTTGCAATATTACATTTTTTTTCTTTTAACATCAGAAGATAATTTTAATATGATGGCTTTATTTTTGTAAGAGTCTGATTCTTGTAATTTCATGCTCATATCGTTATCATTCTATGAGGACATTACTGTGTTTTCTCCCCATTTCAGTGTGGCCCTCATGCTCTGTTGTTGCCCTGAGTTGTTTTTGGCTTTTCAATGGCTTGCAAGATTCGACAAGTTGAACATGAATGACGTCGAAGACACAAAGCTCGGCAGTAATGTTCTGACTTGTTCCCTGGCAGGACGAGCGGAGGAGCCCCCCAGCTCCGTGTCCTCTCCCATCTCGGATACGCCCCTGGACTCCCCTCTCAGCTGTGGTGACATCACTCTGGAATCGACGGGGGAGCTCACCGTGGAAGACGTCAGAGACTTCCTCACGTAAGCGAACAGTCGCAAACACGACTCGTCTTCATTTCGGTTCTCCGCAAAAGCGACTTCAAAATAAACTTTTTTGTCGTTCGCTGCACAGCACCGTGGACGAGGAGGAGAACAACCTGAAGAACATTCAAGAGGAGGAAGGACACCCTGCTGGCATCCTCATCAATTGAACAGGTGGCGACCGCTCACCACGTGGCCACACGCTGCACTAAGTACGGCTGATGGCCACATACGGCCCACCCAGCATTTACATCTCATTTACATCTGGACAACACTAAAATTTGTAAAAGCTACATATTCCCTTTTTATTTTTAAAGAGTAAGATATGAAAATAGATGATACCTAGCTGGGAAATATATGTGCCACAGCAGATTGTTCAAAATAAATAAATACGTAGAATGAACCAGTTTGGGCTGCAGATAAAGTACAATGAAATTGTTTTTATGATCAAAGTAGTACAATTTTAAAAATGAAAATGTACAGTATTCTGGATTTTATTTTGAATAGAAACAGTCCCCCCCTTCCCCACCAATCTCATCCACAAGTGACCAGACCCATCTGTCATTTTAAAGTTAAAATGTGGTAAACTACAAAAATAATCGTTTTACATTTTTTTAAAAAAGCAAAACTCTTTTGTTTTGTGTGAACTTTTTTTGCCCCCTTTTCAAAATGACAACATAGCATTTCAAAAATGTTGAGTAAAGCTTACGAGCATGTTGGCAGTTGTGCTAACAAGGTTGTTAGCACAACTGCCAAGTTGAGTCATGGCTTCAGGGTTCGTGTTTTCAACATGTACGAGGAGACCCTGATGATATCGTAATCGCTACAGTTTCCAGGACCTACCCAGGGATGAGGAACACAAAAAAGATCAGGCGGGCATCTTCATTTGAAAAGACCAAAAGTTGCACATGCGCTTCTTTCGTTTTGTGGGCAAAAAGCCCACGGGGCAACTTTGTGCTTGCGTTACGACAAAACCACCGGAGAGGATACGCCGGGTGGCCCACAAAGACTGAGAGCAGTTTCACAAGAACATCAGGTAGGATTTCATGTGTATGGGAGGACGCGACACTTTCGAATTAGTCAGGCCAAAACATGGAGGCTACTGTACACTTTTCTGAAAAGTTGTGATGCGACTTGCGTTTAAAAGGTTGCTGGGTCAATATTAACGTAAAAATGCAATCGTTTCAGAACAGACATAATACGATTCAGTATTTTGATATGCCGCATTTTTCGATTGCACAATCTGCTGTGTTCAGAGTTCAGAAATTTGTTAAACGTGCGATTGTAACCTATTTGCCACATGATGACGTTATCGTCCTACCTCGCTACATTAGTAGGAAGCGAAATTATAAATGTTTTCTCTTTCATCTGGCTTTCCCCATATTGAACGTCAAAAGTGGACTTGTGCAAACCGCGGTTCTGCTTTATACCGGAAGCCGCGCCCATTCACGCAATGTGCCCACGTGGTCTCAGAATGAAGTGAAGTGACCGGGAACATTTTTGGACAAGTTGCTAAGTGTCATTTTTCCATCGTTTTGCAGGGAGGGGCTCAGGTGGTCTCTGGATGGACTTGATTTTAGTGCTGGACCACAAACATCTCATCACCCCATCTGAAGTCCACTGCGAAGCCCCCCTCCTGCTTTTGCTCTGCAGTCTGGGTTCCTCAGAGCATGAAAACTTAGTGGGACGACTTAAGTCCTAAACACACACACGGAACCACTTCCAACTCCCATCCTTTCCACTTAACATAGGAACATTAACTGCTCACGGTTTCATTCCAGAGAGGTCGGCATGACGTGCGTGTAGATTTTCTGTGGGGGAGACAACACGGTTGTTCTTGCACGATGCCAAAATTGACAATTTGGCACAGGCTGGAAGAAAGCCTTATATGGAAGTTTGTGCAGCTGGTTTAAGAAGGTTTTTTTTTTTCTTAATTGATTTCGGGAAGGTGGAAGTTTGACGGTGGCAGTGTGGCTGTGAGATTTTTGAACACCTTTTAAACACATTGACACTTGAAGCAGTGTGTTCATAATTGTCACTGTATACCAATGTGACCATTACAGTGGCAGGAAAAAAAACATTTTATTCTATAGCTTCCATTTCTCCGACAGAAGTCTAGTGGGAAGTGTGGCAAGTAAGGAATCGTGGGCTTGAATGCAAAGTGTGTGTTAGTTGTACGCGTGTAAAGAATGCACCTGTTTGGATTGCATTGTGGCTAATGTATGCTGGCAGCAGAGCTTGAATCACCAGTATTTTTTTTTCAAACTTTTACTGTGTAAAATCAAATCTATGTATACATGCAGTGTCTTTATGTAGGGTAACATATGATATGAGTCACGTGTTCGAGCCTAAACAAACAAACAAAAAAAAGCTTCCAGCATCTTTTAATCACAAGACTGACAAGCCTAAAAAAGGGACCTCAGTACTAACTTAACTAGCTCAACAAGTAGAAATTCTATCACGTCTACCTTTTTGTCATTTTAGTTTTGATGTTTTTGACTGACACAAGTCATTAACCTTTCCATGCTATAGCTGGCATAGTTTTTAATTCCACGGTTCTGTTTTTTTTTTTTTTCAGTCATTATGTTTTGTGATTTGGTATTTTAATAGTGTTTAGCATTTCAGCTGATGGATTGTGAATGTTAATAAAAAGATGTACTCAAAGTGATGTTGGTTTTATTGGTTTGTTTGCAACCCAAAAAAGAACATTTGTTTACCCTAGAAGAGGGGTCAGCAACCTTTTTGAAGCTGAGAGCTACTTCTCGGTACTTATTTCATGTGAAGGTTACCAGTTTGATACTTTTAAGTTCAATTAATACTGATAATCATTGATTGCTCAATTTCAAATGGTAATCACTCCCACTCCTGATGTGCTATTTTCAGAACAGGCCCCTTCAAACCTAGTTTCTAATCTGTAAAATTTAAGAGAGTCTACTATCAAATTGATGACGTGAAGACTCAAATGTGGTTTGGTGTTTTTATAGAGCCGTTGCTACTTAAACACACCATACCATAAAGTAGCAAGAATGATAGATGTGACATTTTATTTTTAAAAATACAAAATACATAAATAAAGCATCAGCAGGTGGCATCAGGAGCCCGTGCACTCAAACACTTAACAGGCACATAGGTCACCCCGAGGGAACGACAAAAGATTTGTAAATCTGCTCGGACAACCATCTGACTTGTGTTCTTCATTGTTGAAAAGAAAAAAATATTTAGAGATGTGATATGAGCTCCCATTAAAATATCTCTCAACTGTAGATTTTAAACCCGTAAAATCTCACGTGGTGGCCTTTGCTCGCAAAGCGCCACAAAAGCAACTTTCGTCCGCGTGACTATAAGCAGGTTCTATTGGCTGCGCGTCGGGTCACTCCAAAGCGTCGATGTGACTCATGCGTCTGGCATGCTGACTAAAAGCAACGAGCGGTGACGCGTCACCATCAGTGTATAGATGTGATATCAAGTACAGTATGTTGAAAATAAACATTCCACCGAAGATTGAGGACAGTCTGCTTTTAAAGTCCTCAATGAAAAACAAATCTATATAATAACGTGCTTCAGATGAGCTGTGCAAAATGGCACTTAAGCATTTACGGCACGAGCGTCTCATCCAAACATTCTCAGCAGTATGCAGAGTTGCTAACAATCTGTTCAATATCATGTAATGGGAGAACCCCCCCCCCCATGGTTTATAGACAGCCATTTATTCCATATCTTTGAGGACCATATACTTACTTGTATGCGCTTTGTCCTCACGAGTAAGACAGTTGAGCGCACTTACTGGATGTTGAAAGAATGCTTCAATGGCTTGCCATGATACAAACATGTTCAGACCTAATGAAGCGATGTTATTTCCCAGATGGTATTCATATCAATAGCGTAAAACGCCATCGTGTATCGGTCCAAACAATTTTCATTGCTTGTGCAGGCACAGAAATTTCTCGGCAGATGGATTTTTGATTCATGTTTATCATTAATTGATGTACTGTGAGCCTTTGATAACCAAACGTGATATCTTGGGGTTTTAAATTTAGCCCTCGGCTTGTAATATGGATGAGCTGAAAAAGTTTGGGACACTCGGCGATCGAGGAAATTGGCAGCATGCGAGTGTCTATGCGGGGGGAGTTTTGAAAGCCCCCCAGGCGTGGAAGCAGCGTGCGAAGCAGTGCGGCTCGTTTCCCTTGCGCACGAGTCGCAATTTTCTGGGTTGCTGGTTCTCTTTGGAGCGCATGTGCTGGATGTACACCTGCAAAGATGCACAAGGGGAGGGTTGGGTCTGCAAAAATGCACCACGCCAAAAAGCAAAGCAAAACAAACAACAAAAAAAAAAGACGACGTAACTGACCTGACAGGCTTTGAGACTCAATTTGATCTCCACTTGGCTCGTCTGTGTGCCGACCCACATGTACACCTGGAGGCGTCGCAACAGAGTTCAGCTTTCGCCCACAACATCATCCTATTACCAATCCCTACCTCTTGGCCGTTATCGAGCAACATGATGTCGTCGTCAGCCAAGTCGTCCTGGCAGAAGTCGGAACACTTCTCCGACACTGAGAAATAACCTTTCTCATTGGAACACCTGAAAGTAAAGAGAGGGAACGTTTTCAAGTGCCATCAATTTTTTTTTTCTAAATTGGCCATTGTGGAAATTGTAGGAACTTGAAGAAAGCGACAATTTCTCACATTGCACTCCGAGAGAGTGTCGTTTTTATTAGCACACCAAAAGAAGAAACTCCCGCGCCACGAAACCCGCCGAAAGTCCGTTTCCATAGAAACAAGCA
>CAAKHF010006305.1:11973-31652 GCA_901007745.1 Hippocampus kuda | reverse complement strand
AAGTCGTCCTGGCAGAAGTCGGAACACTTCTCCGACACTGAGAAATAACCTTTCTCATTGGAACACCTGAAAGTAAAGAGAGGGAACGTTTTCAAGTGCCATCAATTTTTTTTTTCTAAATTGACCATCGACAAATGGACTGTTTACAATTCGTGTGGCGTCAGCCCAAAACGCACCTGAAGAGACGAGCATATTTCATGTACTCTGCGTCCTCGTCGTACTGCTTCTGAGCACCGATGCCGACCCAGAAGAAGTTCTCTGGTTCCTCCCCCTCATTGATGACCTTGGAGGGGGAAAAAAAAAGAAGGTATGACTGTACTTGTCAAAACACAAATTCATCCATCCATTTTCTAGGGTTAGTTCTGATCATTTTCCCCGTCGTGGTACCTGTTTGCTGTAGGTGTCATCAAACATGCTGTTCATGATGTCCTCGGCCAGCTTGGCCTCATCCGGGTCGGCGGCTCGGCCCACCCAAGTGTAAACGATGCCTTGGTTGTCTGTGCTCTCGAAGGGGACCTGCGCACCACACGGACACCGACGAGGATGCTTCAGGACGGTTCTGAGGCTCTTTGGAGAATTACATTCAAGGCGAAACGACGGCTCACTTTGAGGATGAAGCAGAACTCCGAGTTGAGATTGCTGGAGTCCGTTCCGATCTGGATGGTTCTAACGGAGAGATGCGACATGTTAAGTTTGAACTCCCATCTTGATGCTGTGTGAAGGTTGTAACCTCGCAGGTTACAAAGCGGACATGGAAGTGCGGCTCGTTACCTGGTGCAAAGCGCACTCCCGTTGGTGCGGATGTGATAAAGAGACGGCTGGGCCGAGTCAGTCTTCTGTTTCCGCTTCCCTTTGTGGATGATGAACTTCCTCTTGAAATGGGACAAGAACTTGAGGTTCTCCTGCTGCTGGGTCATCCGTACCACCTGCAGGGACAACCCGGAGCGGATGATTCCTTCGTTCAAATATTTGGAAGGCATCGCTCGTCGCGTGTGTGCAGACTGCTCACGTTACCTTCAGTTTTCCCGGGAAGAGGCTTTCAAACTTCTTCTGCAGCGAGAAGGTGAAGGTGAGCCAGCCCATGTTGGAGGCTTGTCGGCCTTGCCAGAAATACACCACGCATTGGAAGTCCTCCTCCGGCTGTTTGTCCTCCTCGTCCTCCCTTCTCTTGTCTTCGCCCTCTTTCTTCTCCTCGTCTTCCTCATACTCCACGGGCACCCAGTATCTGCCAAAACATGGTGAGATGATTGAACATAACTTTGGCTAACTTTTTAATATGGTAACAAGTCCTTTCACACTGACACAATTTTTTTCCCCCCCTCTCCTAGCTTCATCCCAACTCGTGTTTAAGGCGGCGATTCCCAAAAACGGAACCAGGGCACTTTAGCGTGTCTGGACAGATCATCAAATGTGCCATGGGAAATTATGCAATCATTAATCGGCATGGCACGACGGTGGTCTTGCTCTACGGTGACGCCACTGACGTGGCAATTTAGTGGCAAGGCCGTGCGAAGAGGCTATTGAGACACAGGCACACCTGCAGAGGAAGACGTAGCAATCCTGAGTGAAAAAGTGTCCAAACTCCTCCTCTGGAAGACGAGCAAATTTTTTGCCCTCCAGCACGAAGCCTTCCATGCCATCCAAGTCCTCGTTCCACTCCTCCATCAGCTGCTCCGCCTACACCCCGCGTGGGGGAAAAAACAAAAACCACATCAGCGGAGGCTGCCCGTTTGTGTCCCGGCGAGTACGTGTGTTGCGTTACCTCGGTGAGAGGCATGGCCGGCTGCCTGGGAAGAAAGAGCGCCGTGAGGTCGGCTTTCATCTGGTCTTTCTGCTCTGTGTCTTTCTTCACCTGACAGATAAAACACACGGACAACCCCGTGAACCAAAGCAATCATCCTGATGAAGAAAAATGTGCCTGCTCGTCGTGTCTTATCTTGCCGACCTTGCCCTGTAGGGTGTCACTCTGCTGGACGGTTTCCGCGGCTCTGGTGTAGTCCACCTTCAGCACGTCGTCCCAGTTCTTGAATTTGGACTTAAAAACCTGACCAGGGCGATAAACGAGGAGAAGAATGTTTGAAAGGTCAGTTATTGATGTTCATGTGCCTACGCTCTTTTTTCCACAATCTTTAAATTATTTAAAAAAAAAAAAAGTATCCACATATTGAATGGACTTTGGTTACGATATGCAAATTATAAAATGCAGCTAGTCATTGCAAATGTGTCGCATCACGACAAATCAGGAATGCTTCGAGAGTGACAGTGACATCCACTTGATGACATGAACAGTGGCCACGGGCCTTGCAGGACTCGTGAGGCGTAAACAAAACCTTTTTGCAGGTCCCAAGGAGTGGACGATTCCAGGCAGAAAGGAAGGTGAGAGCTCGTAATTTTGACATTTGGAAGCGCTACCTGGCACTCGGTGCCCTCGAGGTTTCGAGTGACGCATGCGTGTTTGGGCCGGTGCAGCATGGAGCAGATCTCCTGACCCAGTTTTAAGGCGGCGGCTCGGACGAGTCGGGGAGACTTCCTCCCGATCCAGATGAACACGTCAGACCAGCAGTCCAGGATGTACACGCACTTGGTGTCCAGCAGCGACTGCAGCTGAGCGGGAGGCGGTGGAAAGAGGAGATGATGGAAGTAGGTCACATGGAAACTGGCTGTTTGATCGGCAAAGCAAACGTGATACGTGTACAAACGCGAAACTTTGACAAGCACTTCTTGACTTTGTGTTCGGATCATTTGGGATTAGTTGTGAGCCTGATCTGGCTAATCTGAACTGGATTAACTAACATACCAGTCTGAGCTCTGGCAGCGTGTCCAGTTTGATCTTGTGGTCTTTGTGCTCCACAGACAGCTTGTAGTTAATCTGAGGAAGCTCCAGATAGCCAAGACCCAACCCCACCTACAAGACAAGGCGTCAGCAATCCGCCCATTTCTCTGTGCGGTCATCCTGAAACGGCCGTACAAATCCAAACGTTTGGCTGACCTTGTACAGTTTGGGTCTGACGGCGGAGAAGTCATCCGGAACGTGTTTCTTGATCTCCTCCGGTTGTCCTCCAAGTAGCTCCCAGAAATTTGGAGGCTCCTGGTTCTGCTTTAGAGTTGTGATCTCTGCCTTGCCCTTACGCTCATTCTTATTGATCTTCTCTGCAAATAACCTGAAAGGAGGAAACAAAGAGCCTGCAGGTTTATGCGGCACTAAAGACTAAATCAATTTTCAAGACCGATTTGAATGCGCTCTTAACTCCCGGACTTCAAGAACATTTGTGGCAAACTGAATCGTGACTCCATTATTATCCCCCCACGCCCCCCTGACCTGGCCTTTGTGGTGCCACTCAGCGTAGCGTTGGCTCCCCTCCAAATAAAGATTTCCAGTCCAACGTCAAGCAGGAAGACGTAGCTGCCAAACAGAGAAGACATCACGATATGCCACTCAAACGGCCGCCGACAAGTCGTGAATATTTGAGGAAAACGTGACTGAATCCAGAGTCTTACCGTGGATCAAGAGAGCAAGACTTGACAGGTACAGACTCCAGTCGGATGTTTTTCTTGCCGTAAACTCTGTACAGCCTGATAAAACACACGTGTTTGGGTTTTAGTGTCTCCAAAGACTCAATTCATTGAAGAGACTCAAGACCATTAAGAGTGGAGTCTACCTGACGGAATACTGCGTGTCCTCCACAGTGTAGAATCCGCTGGCCGTGCCTCCCTCGATATAAGAGATCTCGTTGTTGAAGACCTTGAGGACGAGGCAATAATAACCGTCATCTGCAGCAAGGTTGACTGACGCCTTCTTGTGTATCTGCACGCATTAAGGAGCCGCTTTGACGACATACTTCACTAAACTCTTCGCTCTCGTCTCCCATCTCTTCCCTTATTGTCCTGCACTCCGCTCCGAGGAAATTCCTGAGGTTGACGGCATGGATGGCGGAGCCGGCCTTCTTGTCCAGCGTGGCTTCCTGGCCGATCCAGTAGAAGATCTGCCAGCTCAACGCTCCGTTGTCATCCAAAAACGTCTACGGCCGAGTGAGCAGAGGGAGTACTTGAAAGCCAAGTCCGAACCGCGTTGGTGACTCATCCGCGGAAGCGGCGGCCGGTTGCCTCGGTACCTTGAGGACGATGTAGCAGTCGGCCTCGTAAAACTTCCCGTGGAACGTTTCATCCACTTGCATGGGAATAAAATTCTCGATCTGCCACACGGCCACGCCTGGCACCTGCAGTGAGGAGAGGACATGCTTACGGTGCATTTGTGACACAGAAAAGAGGGAAAATAATAGCCGGGAACATCACCTGCCCGGCATCATCCGTAAAGAACTCGGAGTAGTCCAGTTGAGGCTTCTCCAGACCCTGATCCCAGCGCCGGACCTTTAAATCTGCATATTTTAAATCCCCATTTTCCTGCAAAATGTTCACAAGGTCATCAATCTTCCTCTGCTCGCCGAAAAGCACTCCTCATTTCCATTTGTACCCGCTTTCCTCACCTCCAGGTTCTTCTTTTCTTGTGCGACATCACTCATGCCCTTCAGCACCTGCTTGGCCTGATCATCCTGAGAACAGTCCTTCCTCCTCCTCAGCCTCATCTTCCGTGCCAGGGGATCTTTGGGGCTGCCCCCTGCACACACATACACAAAACAAAACCATGTGTCGGGAGGACCTTGTGAGACTTCAAACGGGTAAATATCGTTTCTTTTGTAACCAAGCACGTCAGACTCCTCCATTGCATTTGGCTTTTCAGAGAAGTCTCACAAAAGTGTTCATTTACAGGAGTCAAAACCTAGCACCACTGGAACGACATAACTAAAAATAATTGATGTCTGCAGGCGCACACGCGCACCTCCTCCGGCCGCGGCCACGGTGGCAGGCGAGGCTCCAGCCAGCCGCAACTGGTTCTGCAGGGAGAAGTCGATGTTGTACCACTCGGCTGCTCGATCGACTGGTTTCGGAGGCATCACGAGGTTGGGGTTGTCACGCACATCCAGTATCTACAAAGGTGAATGTAAGCGGGGTTCATATTATTAAAAAAAACAAAAAACAACTATTTGGACTTTTAATAAGATGCTTGGATACTGTACCTCTAAATCAGTCAAGAAATGGACGGCCTCCGGCAGTGTCACAAGGCGGTTTTTGTTCAGCACAAGCTTCTTCAGCTTGCCACATCTGCATGTCAAAAAGGTACTCGTGATGATAAAAAAGTGATGTCCCAAGGCATCGCATGTAGCGTAACATCTCTTGCGCTCACCGACAGAGTCCCTCGGGGATGAGTTCCAGGTTATTGTTGGCCGCCATGAACTCTGTGAGATTGGATAGTTTCCCCATGCCAGGTGGAACGCCGTCAAAATCCAGTTTGTTGGAGTTGATGTACAGCTTTTTCAATTTGGAAAGCTTACAGACGGCCGACTAGATACAGAGAGTTATGAAGGGTTATTATTTATATTGCAAGGTCACATGGAGTAAACAAACTGAAAAAAAAAAAAAAAGTCTTTACAGGCAATGAGGTGAGTATGTTGCGGCTAAGGTTCAGTGTTTCGAGTTGGGTCCACTGGTCGATGCAGAGCGACAGTTCCGATATCTGATTGCTACTTAAGTTGAGTCTTTTCAGACTGCCCAGTGAATAGAGACACTCTGGTACCCGAGTCAGGTCGTTACAAGACAGGTCAACATCTGTAGACAGAGGGAAGAAATGGTGATATAACCGTTGAGAGTATCTGATTCGGTAGTAATCCAGCTATCAAACTTTTCTGGGGCACAACTAAGTGGCCATTGAAAAACAATGTTGTGTGCACACGCGCGTGTGCATTACCTGCTAAATTCATTAAACCCTCCAAGCTTGTGGGCATATTGCTCTGTGTTCTCTGAGTGTTCCTCAGGTGGAGAGTTTGTAGCGCCACCATGGCAGGCAGCTGGCTGTTCACGCAAAATTACACAGAATCCAAAAAAAAAAGGGGGTCTTATCATACAAGTACTCGCACGATAAATGACCAATAGGACAGAGGTTGGGCCTTCTTACCGCAACTGCGCATGCATCAGCGGGTTGTTGTTAAGGATGAGGGTCTGTAAATGAACCAGGCGTCTCATCTGGGGTGGCAGGCTGTCCAGCTTGTTGTCACTCAGGTCCAGATACAGCAGGTCTGTCAGGTTGATGAACAGCTGGTTGGGGATTGAGTCGATGCCATTGTGGCTCAGGTTGAGGACCAGCATGTTCCTGCTGTTCTCCAGGTCTCTGGGGACCTCCGTCAGTTGGTTGTAGCTCAGGTCCTGTCCGTTATTAGAATGAGGGTAGGAGTCAGTCACATCATCCGCAGACTGGAGTTTGTATTGAGGGTGCGGTAAAGGCCGGCTGCGCACCAGGCAACACCGGCGAACATGACTAAATGGTCGCGCATCGTGTGCGGTTCTTTGCCGAACGTTGACCACGAGTGATTTGACATTTGTTTGCAATTGTCCAGTTCGGTCACGTTCAGCCACGTTGCTTGCCGTGCAGCGGGCATGAGACAAAAGCAGAAAATCGTGTACCAGCACAGAGAGGTCATCGAGTTGAAAGATGTCATCTGGGACTCCTGAGTTTTTTAGGTTGTTGGCACGGGCAACCACAGCCTGAACAAAAAGAAACATATTTATACTACATTAAATCACAAGTTTCAATAAGTTAAGAAGTCAGGCATGGAACCACTGTAAACTTAGGTTCAATGTCACAGATTGGGATTCAGCATGTCAAGACAATTTTCTGAACAAATATACTTCAGTCGTACGAAAGTCAGAGGTCAAACCGCATCGTGCCTGAAGTATCTGAAATTTCACAAGACTTCAACTCGGTGGCTATTCAAAGGATGAATTCCCTAAGTGTATGTTTTGCAATTTTGGTCTTTCGTGTGAGACGCCAGAATCCCAGCAAGAGCAGGCGAGTGTGATGAACTGCTAATGGAAAAGCTATCCGCTCTCCTTTATCATTGCAATGGGTTCTTAATAAAAGAGGAACGGAACGTACGGCGCCGAGTCAGCAGAGTTCAGTCTTTATGTGACAAGAAAAAGAAGTAATTCTCTCTCTCTCTCTGTGCGTGTGTGTGTGTGTGTTAAAAAGTGTGATGCAAATCACATATAGAGGTTAATATATTTCTATACTTGTATGGTCCTTGAATGTTAAAATGCTACTTATTATCTGTAAACAATTCATGAACAATATTACGGTAATGACTAGTTAACCCTGGAACAGATTTAAATGACACAAAATAGGTTCCAGTGTCCCACAACAGATTTGGTTTGATCTCAAAGCTTCCGCTGTGTACGTGTTAATCACCCTCAGGTTTGGCAAACTGGAGAGCTCCCCGTGCAAGGTGGTCAAACTGTTGTGGCTGACTGAAAGATGCTCCTGAGGGAAGGCAACAAAAAGATAAAAGTCAGCAATTCAATCATTTCAAATTGAAACAAAACAATACAACCCCCCCCCCATCCTCAATAATTTATCACATTTTTTCCCATGCTAATTGCTTAATTGTTTTCCTAAAAAGGCAGAGAGATATCAGAATGACATCAGCACATGGGTGGCTGCACCCTTCAGTAATTGCTGTAATCTCGTGTACCAATAAAATGGAAAATCAAACAAATTTGTATTAGAGGCCACACTAATCCTATCAGAGGAATTGGGTTTTTTTAAAAGCGAAATGGATGACGTTTCCACAAAACAGTCTACTGATGCAATCGCTTCTTGTTAACCTCCTAGGCCCCAATTCATTTCCAAACAAGTGTGTTTGTTGCAACGCTATTACGCAACGACCTATGACACATTATAGCTGACAAGCATGCTGGTATCACAGTAGATTTAATAATAAGCCATTCTAACATACTCTCCTGCACAAATATTTTCCACTTGAGACTAAAAATGCCTTCACAAACTCCTCTTTGCTATGTTAAGAATATCCAACCTGTGCAATTAACAGGTGCCACGCTCAGAAGTAAACGGCAATGCGGTTCTTACCAACTTCTGCAGAGAGGAGAGCTCCTCTGGAAGGTAACACAGTCCCGTCCGGTTCAATTTGAGCCATCGCAGGCTACTCATGCATTTGACATGCTCGGGGAAATATCCTCCCTGAAAGTTACAGAAGACCGAAAATGAAATAGTGACTAAACCACTGAAGACATCATAATATGATGTTGCCTACCTAGCAACAAATAAGTACACGTGGTCTAAATTCTGCTTAATTTTAACCTGAAAAAAACCCAACCCAACAACAACTACGCAATGTGTGGTTGTATCGAAGTTGAATATGGCATTACTGTTCATCGATACGATATTATCGCCAGTGGCATGAACGTGAATTCCAATAGGTGTAATAAACACAGTTGTTACACATACATTAAAAACCAATGCATAAATAACAGCTGTCAGTGCCGCCAAACTATGAAGGCACGGTTAATAAATTCACAAACTCAAATAATCCACTTTATTATTCTAAATTGATTCCGCTGATCAAGTTTGCCCATTTGTTGGTGAACGGGTTGTGGAATTTACGAGCGTGTTCAATCGCACTCTCCATACGCTAAAAATAGGAGGGTTAATAAGACGACAATCGCATTTTGCACGTAGTTCCGTCGCAACAGTTTAAAACTCAATTGACTGCACTGTCTCGTGTCAATACATCAGATCACTGGCTAACGCCCAGCTAATAGCGTAAAGCTAAGATCGTGTTCTTGATGGCCAATCGTTTGGGGTTCCGTTCACCTGGATCGCTTTTCGCCAATTTGATGAGCAGTCAGACAACCATAATAACTAGTCACATAGGGTTTGAAATCCTTACTTTAAAGTCGTTTCCGCTGAGGTCCACCCCTCGTATAAAGGGAAGCACTCCGGTGGCAGCCATTTCTGCAGAGTGATGTCAGCCGTAGCCAAGTTATTTTGGTACAACTGAGTTGGCTGAGCTCACCAACTGCGCTTCTTCTTCCTCCTTCTCCTCTTCTTCCCCTTTTCCAATTATAAAGGTGGAAACTAGGCGTCAGGCACACATTACCGCCACCTTTCGTTTCATAATCTATCTTGTGTATATAGTATACAGTACAGCTGTCTACTGTATAAGCAGACAGCGCCCCCCAGTGTAGAAAACAAGACTGCCTTTTAAGATAAGATAAGATAAGATAAGATAATCCTTTATTTGTCCCACACTGGGGAAATTTACAGCCTTCAGCAGCAAGATTGTAGGTAGAAAGAAGAGAAAAGTTCAAGAGAAAAGAAAACACAGTTCAATAAGTGCAATATAAATACAAATATGGATAAGGTCAATAAGTTCAATTAAGTGCAATATTATACAATAGTCCCCGTATTATTCAAATTCACATTTTAGCCATAATGCTTTTATTTTGACAGCATGAAAAGCGGAAATGGTTGTTTTACATCATTTTCAAAGGCCCTCCCATTCAGCGGTGACTCGAAAGATTTCAATCATCGGAGACAGCTACCGCTAAACAAACCTTTTCCAGGAGGTTTCGCTATGGACAAGAATTCTGCAAGATATAATGTACAGTTATATATTTATGATCTTTCTCGGGGAATGGCACGCAACCTCAGTCCTATCATGCTTGGTGAGTACAGACCACCGATGAGATGTTGCACCCCCGGCCTCACTAGCATCATACGGTCGGCTTTCTGTTTCAACTTGTCTTTGTTTTTTTTAAGCACGGCTATCAACGTCTAATGTCTTGTGTAAATAACACGTCAAAATTGATGCACGTTGCTATGCCACAATTGATATTTTTCTGGGGGTTAAATGCACAAATGTAAACAAGTGCTTCATTTTGATATTTTCGAGCCGCTTGTTTTGAATATTTTTGTGCCACCGCATTCAATTTCTAACGCCTTTTTATTTCTTTTTAACAGGAAAGCAATTGGATGGCATATGGTAAGAAAGCAAATTCTATTAATTCGTGTAGCTACGTAAAACGCTTAGTCATTTCAAGTTTGCTTGACAGCTACTGTGGTGCTTGGGCCCCTTAGCAGCTGTACACTTTTCGTAACACTTTGGGTTACACCAGCTTCTGATCGTGTTATTATGTGTTCGAGGAAAATCAAGAAACCCATGCATAATTATTCCAGCCCTTTTTAGAATATTGCTGCATTACACAGCATGTTATTCTTCTCTAGGCACACAGCCATCGTGGCATATGGAGATGAGTTCTTTTTCGGAGGAGAAGGAATCTCCAGCTGTTCACCTGTAAGTCCATTTTACTGTACAGTATATCTTTTTACATTTACAATATTACCTTGTTATGCCTTGCTCAGTCAATTAAAAAAATTGTGGGTTTTCTTCATGGAGATACTTGCTCTCATATTGCTCCTGATGCAACACTGCCGTCAGAACACTGCTGCGTTGGGATTGAAAATAATACTTTGTCGGCACTATTATAACAATATTCAATGTTCTATGTTCAAGATAAGTAGGCCTAAACAAACACATTTTATTACATCCACAAACACATAGAAAAGTAAATGATAAAAGTACTGTACTTAAAATGTTTAACGATATCCTGTTACAAATTCAGAGGAAAACAAAGACGCACTTGTCGAAAAGCAGCTTTATCTTCACGTGGATGAGTGAACACAGACAGATTTGTTCATTTTCAATGCGCTACAATCATGTTTCATTCACTACATTTCCCTAAATTATTAATACGACATTTCCCCTGTGGCTTAGATTTTTGCCATATTAAAAGTGATCGGTTTGTTTCCGATCTGGCAAGCTAAACGGGATTCTTTGTGTGCGCTTTCCAGGGTGGAACGATGCTGGGACCCCCTGACACAGTTGTGGAACTCGGTGAGACCGAAGTTTCAGAGGAGATCTTCATGGAATATCTCTCATCCTTGGGAGAAAGCACTTACAGGTTCCTTATTCACACAATACATAATTTCACATAATAATCCAAACCGCGCAGGGTTTGATTCTGGCCACGGCTTTCCTCTTTTTTTGTTTTTCAGAGGTGACAGGTATCGATTGTTTGAGCACAACTGCAACACGTTCACCAACGAGGTTGCTCAGTTCCTAACGGGCATGCCCATCCCCTCCTACATCACTGACCTCCCGTCCGAAGTCCTCGCCACGTGAGTTTCGTCCCGCCCATCCAACTGGAGTAACTGTCTGAGAATTTTGTTTCTTATTCTTTTCCTTTATTTAACTTAGTAAAAAAAATGTCATTGAAATTAAAATCTCCTTTTGAAGAGGGAATTGATTTAGAGGGCATTGTTTTATCATACCAAAAAAAAATAAATATATATATAAATGTATTATTTTTTTATTTTAGATGTGCAAATTTTGAGAGATGTCTCATAAAAACCTCATTTTATTCGATTTTTTTTTTTTTTTTAGCTTCAAGATAAAGGCCTTTTGGAAACTTATAGCAAGTGAATGAGGTTTATATGAATGTGACAACCCTTTTTAATAATCAATGCCCCCTTCCGCCATGTAAGGCACATTGTGCAAGGTTTCCGTTGAGGGCACTCATCCAATCTGCTTTCATCTCCAGACCGTTTGGCCAGATATTGCGGCCCATTCTGGACTCCATCCACATCGCGCCCCCCGGCGGCAACGTCATCAACGGCGGGAGAAACATCTAAACTGAAGGAGCAACGCACTCGTAGGCTCACTTCCATTGGAGTCAGTCAACAAGGAGTCAACAATTAAGCCCCCCATCAACAAGCATCGCCAGATACCGGTCTTTGGAATCACAACCTGGTGCCATACGCCTTTGGAAAACAAGACGATATTAAGCCTTCAGGTGAAAGGCGGCAACATAGATTTTTTTTTTTTTAACGTTGCACTTACCAAAACATGAGGCACACCTGCGCAATCTGTTCAGATCCAACACAAGGATTGTTTTCAACATTCTTCATTGTCAGAAAGATATGAATTTGAAGAATGTTATTGTGCGTATAGTTGGCCAGAGTGAAGATCTGCACTGCAGCTCTGAAGCTTTAGTTCAAATCCAAACTACTAGTCGTCCCTTCAAAGTAGGGAAGTTGAATGCAATCTCACTGCCTTCTGTGCCATGCCGTTGTGCACTCCACTCCACGTTGATGTCATCCATGTCTTTACCCTTTAGCGAGTGAAAGGGGGGGGGGTGGAAGAAAAACCAATCACACAGAGCTAGGTCAGGTACAGTCAGGAACTTGCTCCACCACGGCAACGCTTTTCTCAGCCAGGAACTGTCGGATTCTCAGGGCGTTGCGAATAGGCCCGTTGTCGTGTTGAAGCAGTCTCGAATTGTTGGTAATATGAACTTTTCGGACACGGCGCGTATTTACAGTACTTGTGTGGGTCTCCATAGGTTGTGTAGGTGTGCCGACTGAGACCAGTCGTCGTGTAGCCTAATATGATTTTCTTTTAAACCGTAAAACCGACGCACTGCTCGTTCCGAATGACTTAGATTTCATCGGTGCAACTCTGGACCAGACAAGTCCAACATTCTCAAAGCAACACGATTCATATGGCGGCGGAGTTGTGAGACTTCTGCTACTGACTTCAATGGAGCACATTTATTACAGAGACATCTTTAATATATAGTTTTGGGATCATAAATGTTCAATCTCGAGTCTTTTATTGTCGCTCATTTAATGTATACCGGTAATCTTTTCTTTGGTAATTGTCCACCCCAGACCCTTTTTGCACCGTTTGATTCAACCCGGCATTTGCCGCCTCCTTCTGCTATCCATTCCATTTGTGGCACTCTTGTTTTACAATGTAAGCGTATGATTGAATCTGCAGCCACTGCAGTTTTGGAAGCGGTGAATACAACCCACGCTGAAGCTATAAAAACCTTTTTGTTGTTCAGTAGTTTCCAAGCTCCAATAAGGTGATCAAAACCCTTCTTTGTACACCAGAAGTGTGCGCGTGTGTGATACTCCAAATCTGTGCCTTCATTTCCCTCTGCTGAATAACTTGACATGTCTTATCACCTTTTTTTTTTTTTTTCTTGAATGCACTTAATGCTCACCGGTAGAAACCCTGCGAAAACTGCAATACTCGTCTTATCATCCCAGTGCCCACGCATCTCTGATGCCACCGGAGAATTTGAGAGAACGCTTAATTTCTGGAGAACAAACGATTGACATGCAAGTTAGGAAGCGAGTGTGAGGTGAGATGACACCGTGTAAGCAAAGTGAAGGATCACCCAAAAACCAGCACTAAGCCTCTTGAAGAAGTGAAAAGAAACTCATTTTACCTTTGATGCCAGCCGTCAACATTTTGCCACCTGTACCTTTGTTTTTGTTGTTTTGTTTTGCCTCATCACACAAAACATTTTCTTGTTGCTACCCAAGTAACTGACATCACCTGACCACTGAAATGTATTAATGAACAAATCTTTTTGTTGTTATTGTAGCTTATCCTTTAAGATATTTATAGTTCTATACAGTATTTCAACCACGTTATTGTGTACTGTATTATCGCTATTTGTGATTGTTTTGGTTACATGACCTGCTCATAAAGCCATTGTCTATACTTTGTGTTACTTTGGCTATTTTTTTAATCTTGGGTGTCAACTAACAGAGCAAGATACTTCGTTGCCTTACTTCAATTGAAATTTGGGGCATTTATACTTTGGTGGAGTAGTTATTTTTCAGACTTTATTTGGATAGGTATTTGTACTTGCTACGATTGACACACGCCCACTTTATTATTTCGTTTTAAATTGCGCTCATTCCAGTTTATCATCGTTCAGATCAACAAGGCGAAGGAAATCGAGCTCGGATAGATCGAGTGATTTTGATTGTGGTTGGATGAGAAGCATACAGGAAACGTAGAACATTCCGAGTCGGAATGCGACACGTGGCGCACATCAACAAATCGATGACAGCTCGCCACACTCAAATTAAGTGCAGTCAAACAGCTTGGTCGGTCAAAATGTTCTGTCTGTTCGTGTCAGCAGCAGTGAGAAAAGACAGCAAACCATCGCCCATCCCTTGGAGGAGTCATTCTCCAGCTCATCAGCAAGCTCTGCGGAAGCCTGCCATTGAACCTGTTCATTTGAATCAGGTGTGTTGCAACAGGGAGACTTGGAAAACATGCAGGACAGCAGCGGCCCTCCAGGACCAGAGTTTGACACCCCTGTTCGAAAGCAACTCCTTTCGTTTGCGCTGCAAACTTGACAAAAGTACCGGTGGCAGCAGCTCACGGCTTTTAAAAGCTCGCCGACCAACTTGAACACGCATATTGAGGTAAGATGCGAGGTTATCGAGAGGTGTGGCGGGTGTGAGACTTCAGACAAATGTTATGAGTTTAATTTCTTGCTATATGTCATACCAAGCAATTATAAACTGGTTTGTGCCAATTATGTTTCGCTATTGATGGCAGAGATTGCTTGTCATCCCCTGCTAATTACGATCACTGTGGAATTATATCGTGCAATGGTAACGGCTACAATGCTACCATTTTTGGAAACAACACGACTATACCGTGAACTACAGATGACGCTGTACTAAATGTTAAAAAATTTACACGTAGGTCAAAATTAAATCCATCTTGTGATGTTGAAACTTTGAATAGTATTTGAAAATATCATAACCGTGCTTTGTGCAACGGCGGAAGTTTGAAGGTCAAGAACCTGTAATGGTAAAATATCTCCGCAGTTCTTAGAGCAACCACTAGAAGGCAGTGTTTCTCTTGTCTTTGAGTTTAAGTGCTGTTTCATGCCAGATGGAGTTTACTGTGTTGTTTGTGCCGCGATTTAAAAGGAACCACTCGGTCAACAGGTCACGCAGCCGCTGTGCCTGCTCATAAATCCCATTTTACTGAAGGTAAAGGCTTCCCCGTGTTGTGCCAGATGATGCACATCAGACATACAGTAGTTCCCTGGTCTCAGTTCTGCTGTAATTTTGTTCAGCAGCTGATCATACAAGCAAACTATACAGTAGTGCAATATACTGTCCAATAGAGGCTTTGCTTTCTAGTGAGTTGAGTCTCCGACCTTTCGGTTCGAATGCCAATGAACTGAGCCTTTGCTGCCCTTGAGATACAAATGTCACATCGCGTCATTCGATGGTGTAATTCCTCTCAGGGCTTCAAACATGCATGTCACGGTGACCAGAAATGAAGTCCTCGTCCTCTAACATGAATGTTCATAAAATAATTCTGAAGGCACATTCGCTCGTAGTGCTGAGATGCTTCAAGAGAAACTTGAGGAATCGTGAGGGACAGAGAATGTTTTTTCTGCAGATTAAAAAAAAAAAGCATATTATGAATTGCATTGCTTATATTGTACAGAACAGACTGTGTTCTAGTAACATCATTTTGTTGACACTTTTCCTTCTGTCACATCGCTACTGTACCTTTGCGCTTTTGAGGCTCTTCACCGTGGAGGTTCCACGATATTCCTTGGTGAGACTTTAACCACGGCAATAAAAACAATTGAAATATGCGCGTTGAAAGGCCCTTTATAGTGAGCGAGAAGGTTTGCAAAGAGATGTTTATTAGGATTTTTTTTTTTCCCCCCACTGGCTCTCCCCTTGCAGTGAACTACATCACAAAGACTTGATGCTTCAATTAGCCTTTGATATGCAGAACTAAGGGTTTCATGTACCGTTTTCTTTTTTAAGGTTACCCTGGCACTTTGAGCGTTAATTAATACGCGCCATGCGGCTCCCGGGAACAAAACGTGTTTCTCTCCGTTCAGAGTTCACGTTTAGTGCCAGCCTCTGCTAGCAAAAGGCGCGATTCATCTCTGGACCCTCCTCCTAGTTTACTTTGTTTCGGTTCTTTCCCTCTGATGGTCTCTCACCTCAGTTCGGTTGTCCTCGTGTTCTTTCCCTCCAAGCACGCTTCCCTTCACAATGCTCTTTGTGTCTTTTCTTTCATTTGGACCCGCTTCCCGTAGTCTCCGAACTGTACTTTGGATCCCTCCTGCCCGATTTGCTCCAAATTACCCAGAGACCTTTTGCTTGACTGCACCCTTGCTGCGCTTCCCAGGCTTTGTCGCTTCATTTCTCTCTTTCGCCTTCTCAACCGAGACTTTTTTTTTCCACCTCTCTCATTTGTCATCATCCATTTTTTGTCTTGTTAATGGCACAAAGCCTTCTTGTAATATTTCTTCTGAGGACAGCGTTGGGCACTCATTCATGATTTTTTTTTTTCTGTCATGCTTTGTAGTTTGAACATGACAGTCCAATGTGACATGTTTCCCCTCACGCGGGACGAGATTAGCGCTTAAGTCGTCATGGCAAAATGTTCAATGAGCTGCATCGTACGGTTGCGTCATTTCAAGTTTCGGAGACAAAGTCAAAATCGTCCTTCATTTCATTCCGGTTACGACTTCTTCACCGAGTCCAGGTTCTGTCTCAGCATCTCCCGCCAACCTGCTGGGGACAGCCAAGCACCTGGCCGGGTCACCCATTTGGACTCGCTTATGTCAACAGCTGCTGCGAGCGCCTTATCCCCCGTCAAGCCGCTGCCATGACCTTGCATATTAAAAAACATGGATGCATAAATACAAGGAGAAATGTGAACTGTCCTCGAGACCTTCTGCCGCATCACTCGGCATTCGCTCTTATTTGCTGGAATGCCCTTGGCTCGGCCCATCTGGACGCTGCTGGTGAGGGTGCGTGTGTGCGTCGGCTTGCCTGTGCGTTATTTGTGGGTGTGTGTGCGCGCGCGCATAAGCGAGAATATTTGTGTGTGGAAAGCCACACGACGACTTGAAGCAGCCTGATCAGTTTGAGCTAAGCGGGCAAGCGCCGTATGTTGGCTTTCGTGTAAGCACCCCCGCAAACTATCCAGCCCGTCTGCAATATTACTTGCATATTTCTGATGACAATATCGGTTGTTTCAACATGTGCACATTTCGGGAGTGATTTACGCATTAAAGGGCACATACGGTATGCAGTATTCATCACTATTTAAGTTCTCTGAGGTTCTTTGGGAAAAAAAAAAAACACACCCGAGGCTAAGGAGAGTAGGCTTGCACTTAAAGATTTACACTTCACCACTTCACAACTTCAGTGATTGGGGGTGGAGCTTGGGCGTTGCGGCTAAGTGAGGGCTACTCACTGTTGCCATCCGAACGGCCTGTTTCGAGAGACGTTTTCACAACTGGACAAAAGATTTACGCATAGTGTGAATCCACTCCAGTTAACCGCTAGCTAACGCTAGCGAATTGGGTCTGCGTGCGCCGTAGTAGCAGAACCGTTGAGCAAAGCAGGTCGAGGTCCGGCGAGGTGAAAAGCAAACGCTGAGGTGAGGTTGCAGAAAATTGCACGAGACGGTGGAAAAACTGCCACATCTTGTGGCGTCCGACGGTAAACGGCCAAAACAACATGGCGGTTGTTTACTGGCCGTCACGGGCCAATTGCGGCAAGAGATGCTTGCGTGTCCTGTTTTTAATGGAGCTCATAGGCACCACATTAAGGCGGCTTTAGCCTTGTTGGCATCGAGGCTGTTTTGATTCAGACTGTGATACACTAAAATTAGAACAAGCCTGGAAGCTTTTAAATTCCTCTCGAGCAGCAGAACCATTCCATTTTGTCTTTTTTTTTTTTTCCCACTGGATGGCACTCGCTCAGGCTCGTGTTTACATCCTGCCTGCATGGACTATTTTGGGGTGCTCTGAATATGAATTCCCGCTGAAACGACATGACTGCGCAAACCCGAAGTTCCCTCACTTGAAATGGATCAGAAATAAAGACGAGCAGAACCAATCGAATTAACTCGTGCATTTAAGGTCGCGCCGTTATGCTTTTAAGGAGATCAAAACGCAATTACAGGATGGCCTCATTCACTTTCATAAATGGTTGATTCACACGGTCTAAATGATGATCGAAAATATCACTATTATTCTCAATAGCCCAAATGTTTTTTTTTTAAATCCAAGTATTTTAATTATTGACTTTTTTTGTCATTTGACAGGTCCTTGTGTGAAATTTAAGACATGTTTTAAACTTAGCAGTGCTACCAGGGACTCGGTCATGTGGGAAAAATGCAACAGTGTAAAAAGAGGAAGATAATCCATGGCTTTTTTTCCACTTTCAACCGCAACGAAGTTATTTCATGGACATGCGTGTGTGTCCTTGGCTGACTGCTGTCAGTGTAAAAATAGTATAAACAACGATTTGCTTTTCAGAGAGGCAGAGTACAAAAAAAACATGATAGTCAGCATCATATTTTATCCGTTATTTGGATGTTTGTTGACTTCAGTAGAACGATTGCATTAAAGTATGGCTCCAATCAGCAATATGAAAACAAATTAATGGCGCTAATTGACTGGCCAATACTGTCATGGAGTTTTAACTTGTTGGACTGTACACGGTCGTGTTTCATAAAGTCTTTCTCTCGAACTCCAGGTAGTCGACCAAGAAGGATGTGGCAAAACCGATGCAGGCAGCCATGCCTAGTCAGCTAAAAAGCTAGCGTAGCGTCTCTAGCGGAAAGCCTCCCAGCTGATTGATAGTGTTGGATTCGAGGTCGGTCCGGGTGAGCGCCCAACAGGACAGAATGAGAGGCCTGATACCTTCCGACCGACTGATTTACTGACTCTGCTTGCCCAAGAGTTCATTTAAAAGAGCACCCGCGTAAACCCACTCATGGACGCGTCCGATAATCTTGGATTTCTGTTGAATTAATGTTGCGCAGGACGTCTTGGCTCAACCGATCCATCAGCTTTATGCGCCGCCTGCTGTCCGGCCCCCATTGCTGATCGTTACCCTTTAAAACGCGCCTATTGATCGAGCCTTGTCTTCCTTTTATGAAGTAATCACGACTGCGGGTATCGTTTTTTTTTTTTTTTCCTTTCTCCTTGTGAATCTCTTTGTTGTTCTAATGCAAGATTTTAAATTTCGTCCGAATGCATTCATCAACTTTTTTTTTTTTCTTTTCTTCCCCCTAACAGTCAAGATGACTGTAGCTTAATCAAGGTCACGTTTTCTGTGACATTTTCACGGTACTGTACCGGTTTGAGGTACTGTATTCATTTCACATAAACATGCTGCTTTAGACCACGCGGTGCACATTTTGGCTTCATATTCATCATGCCTTGTGAGGAGCGATGTCATTTTAATCCATTATATCCCATCTGAGAAATGGAGAAGGGCGGAAGAGTGCTATATAATTTTTTTTTTTTTGCTTGACGAGGGAGCGTATGCAGCTTGATCTCGGGCACTTTTTAAATTGCTCTGTGTTCCTCCTCAGGAGATCCGCACTTGAAATGAGTTTTGGAAGCGGTGAATGGCGCTGATTGACAGGAGGCATCCATCTAAAAGTACTCTAAGCTCTCTTTCCTCCTCATCTCCTCAACCTTTCCTCCCTTTAACTCACTCACTGTCCAACCTTTTCAACCGCAGCCCAACCGGTTCTCGCACTCGTTCGTATCTTGGTGACCACTTCCCAGTTTGTGATGAAACACGGAGAAGTAGGCTCACTGCTTTCTGTTCCTTGTACTTTTTTGAAAAGTATTATTCTTACTGACTTTTATGATGGAACAGTTGTCGTATAACGGTTGTTTTGTTTTGCAGCCCTGTCCATTTTTTTTTTTTGGATCAAATTTCAACCGGTTTGAGCGTGCGGATGTGCAAGAAGCACGGCGAGCTAATTGCCGCCCGCTTGACATTGAACAGTTCAGTGGGCAGCGGCCATGTTTGCTGCACTGTCAACTCTCCATCAACAACAGGACAAACTGGATTAACCTTCACACTGCTTGTGTCTCACTCTGGTTGC
>CAAKHF010006299.1:0-31881 GCA_901007745.1 Hippocampus kuda | reverse complement strand
TTAATATAATTCATTCTATTACTTAACACATACGGTTCAAAAATGGGTGTGAGGGTAGGGGGGGGGGTCTAGTGGTTAGCGCGTCTACCTCACAGTGCATAGGTACCGGGTTCAATTCCAGCTTCGGCCTGTGTGGAGTTTGCATGTTCACCCCAGGCCTGCGTGGGTTTTTTTCCGGGTACTCCGGTTTCCTCCCACATTCCAAACACATGCATGACAGGCTAATCAGTCTAAATTGTGAAACTTGTAAACGCACCGTTCTGCACATTAATCTTTTTTCTTCAATTATAACGTAAAGATTGGGAGAAGCCATATTCACGATTACATTTCGATTAATTGTCCAGCCTTTGTAAATCGGACTCACCTCAAGAAAGTCCAACAGTAGTGTCGCAGTGATGTCTGCAATAGGCTCCATGTTGAGCATCTGAGCCAACCAGCGCCAACCATGATTCAGACCATGAGTGGGTGACTAAAATATAAACAATATTATTCATATGCTGCTTCTGCCTTCACCAGGATATTAAAAAAAAGAGAGAAGCTACAAGCAACTCTTGACTGAAACAAATGAAATGATGAACAACATTCAAAGATGAATGCCAGAGAACGGTACAAGTGTGATCGATGACCTTGTGCTCAGTGCAAATAGACAAACCAAACTGATGAACAAGTTCCTACCGTGTGCTTGGAGTCAAATGGCCACCTCAGTTGGATGATGGCAGCGTAGAGGCGGATCATGCCGGACATCCTTTTCAGGAAACTGTCTTGGCCTTCAACCCCAGAGTCATCAACACGGTAACCAAGAATTCTGTTGAGCAAAAAGTTGCCTTTTTAAAGGTGTTCTTTTCAGATTGCATGAACAACAAACAAAACGGCATTTATTTGCCTGTCCTTTTCAGACATAACAAGTAAGACATTGTCTGGTGCAAGAGCAACAATTACTTTCATCCTTCCGTTTATTTTTTTTTACAACTTGTCCACATTAGCCGTTTCATTATGGAGTGTGGTGAACAATTTTGCGATGGAACGGGAAAGTACAGTGGAATCCCAATTTTACGGACCCCGATTTAATGGGTTTCAGATATAAGAGCCAGACAGCAGTGTCTAGTCCACGCAAAATGCCCCTCTGAACAGTAACTGTCAAAGTCTGTTGCTTTCAGAATTGGTCACTGTGGTTTACTGGCGCTGTGGCGCAAACAACGGACAAAGACTTGTAAAGGGATTTCTGAACTGTGCCGCTGTTGTCACAGATTTGCAGTACAGAATAGATCTGGCAAACAAACATGCCCACTTGACGGCCATTTTGGCAGTCAAAGTCAATGGAAAGCATGCACATAGGATCAGCATTGTCATATGGACGGCTGTTGTTTACTCGGGCTCACTTTGTGTGCACATCTCTCAAACATTCTGTACTGATTTTAGTCTGGTGTACAGTTGTTTTTCATCAAGCCCTTCTTTATGGCATTGAATGGCAACGGAAATTTAAAAAAAAACAACAAAAAACCAAAGCCTGCTAACCATCTGCACACCATTATCAACCCTTCAAGAAATCAGCGTGCTGAGTTTCGATAAATGTTAAACCTTTGCAACCAGTTTCAAGCTTCTTTTTTTTAAAATATTTATTTTAAATCAACAGCAAACTAGGTTGTAAGGCCCCCCCTGAATTACAATGGATTTCAAACCTCTGGTCTATGGGAAGAATGGCGCACTTCTCTGACACATTGTGCTGATGGAGCACACAAGCGCCACTTGCTGGCAGCAGCAAGGTACTTTCTTGACTCCACCATGCACCTTGAGTCTCTTTTTTGCCAATCCAAAAGACTAAATATGTCACACGGATCCATTAACTCATTCAATCACAGCCATTTTCACTGGAGCAACCCCCTCCCAGCGTTTTACTGGATTTTGACTGATCTTGCAAGGCCCATTTGGTTCTACTGCTATATAAGCATGGAGCCTACTAAAATAAAATATTTTTCATTATTCAGCCATTGGCATTACAAAATGGCTAAGTTTCATGAAAATGGCGATTCTTGGGCAAAAAAAGGGAGGAAAAAGAGCTTTTTGTAAAAGCATGCATTTCAAGCATGTGAGGCACCATTGCCGCCTACTGGTCGCTTTTTTTACATGATTTACAATGCAAACGGCTTATTCTCATTCACAGATTGCATCAGACCCTCCTCCTCTCTATGGAGCAAAAAAAAAAAGACTTGGACGTGCAAGTACGTCCTTGGTAGGCGGGCCTAATTTTAAACAGACGTACAAGTACATCTTGTGGAATTCATTCATCTTCTTTTCATTCATCTTCCGAACCGCTTCATCGGGGTCTTGTGGAATGAAAGAGTTAAATATATCAGACGGACTGTTGAACATCAGCATGTAATCATTATTTGTTGTTTGTTTTTTCTGTTGGAGAAGGAAACAACCCTCTCTGGAGTAACTGGGCAAACAAACGCAAGCAAGACACGCGGGACAAAGCGATATTCCGCGTTCGGCCTAGGCACAGCATTAAAGGCAGACCTTTAACACGGCCAGGGTGGCAGCAGCGACTGACCTCTGATATTCATCCACAGATGTGCCATCCTTCATTCGGGGATAATGTGGGACCGCATAAGGACATTTTTTGTGCAGGTGGGCGAGGAAGAGGTCACCAAAGCGGGGGTGCTGCTGCCATATCCCCGAGGCTGCCACGCCGATAGGGAAGGCTGCTTCATGATGAGACGCCACCTCTTCCTCACCTTGTTTCTACAACAAGAAATCACATGCTTTAGTAGAAAGTTGCCAACTTCGAGGATTTTCTTAAAAGAAAAAACTGGTGAGTTAACGCTCACCACAAATTTCTCCGCCACTTTGAAATACACAAAGTCCAAGCCCTGTGGGTGATGGGAGGAGGAAACTGACTTCCCCCCTGACACCACCGCATGTCCAGACAGCAACTTGTCGATCTTTTCAAAGATTTCTCGAAGCCGAGATCCAGAATTGGAGGAGATTTGACTGATGGGTATGGTAGCGGCTTTTTGGAGCTCCAACTTTAGTTTCTTTATCTACATAAATAGAAATGGTGACACAGTTAAGGATTGTATCACATGACTACCGGACAAGCACCAGGTTTCGAAGAAATTGATTGATCAAGTGCTCAGACTAACCTGGACATCTTTTGATGAGTTGAGTTGTTCAATGGACTGAATGCACTGAGTGAGAGACTCCTGCAACTCCTTGTACCACTTCAATGTGGTGTCATCTGCACTGTTCTGCAGCCCTGTTGGACGACATTCGTGTCAATCAATCCGCTCATAATGTAGTTGATAGCAGAATTCTCCTCAAGTCAAGCCAAGAAAATATACAATGCGGCTTGTCAATGATGACTTGATACATGATGCAGAGGACCCCCCCGTACCAATATCCGGTTGCACCAACCATGGCAGTGACAAAGACGGTGTTGAGGCCCACCATGACATCATGCTTAGAGACATGGCAACGAAGAGATGTCAGTAAACAGAGCTGGAGGAAGTGGAAATGAGGACATTGAGGTTTTCTTTCGATATCACCAGGTTGGATGGAATTGGAAATGAGCTCATCAGGGGGGGGCAGCCCAGGTTAGATATTTTGGAGGCATAGTTACAGAAAGCAGACAGAGATTGTTTGGACACATCCAGAGAAGAGAAAGGGAGCAGACTGGTTAAAAAGGTGAAAAGAACGGTGCTGCCGGGAAAGAGAGCGAGTGCAAGACTTCAGAGAAGGTTGACAGATGTGGTGAGGGATGACATGAGGGCAGTGAGGGATGTTAGACAGGAGGATGCAAAAGATAGACTTTGATGGAAAAGGATGAAACACTATGGTGACCCTAAAGGGACAAGGTGAATGGAAAACAAGAAGATGCTGTACTTTTCATCAAATGTGTTTTTTTACACCAGCTCTGGCAGGTCCCACATCTACCGAACAGTTCGACTTTGGTCTCGTCAGTGCACAGAATATTTCTCGAAAAGTCTTGGAATGATTGAAATGTTTCTTCGCAAACAGTTGATGACCCTATGTTTTGTGTTTTTCCCTTCAATACTGGTTTTTATCTTATAACATTACTAAGGGTGCCATTTTTGTTCAGTGTCGTTCCGATCAAATCTTGAATAATGACCTTACCTGAGGCCACTTGTTTGAATGTCATTCTGTTTTTTTTTCTTTTTTAACCATGCCAGACGAGTCCTTTTTGCACTCTTGAATAACTTTTGCTCACTGCACCCAGCTTTTTAATATTTGTGAATAATGGCCTAGACCGTCATTCGCTGAAGTCCCTAAGCCTTGAAATTAGCTTTTCAACCTTTTCCACACAGTAAGATTTCATTTGCTTGGTTTCCGAAATCTTCTGGATCGTTTGGACTTGGAAAAAAAAACTCACAAACCACACATTAATAAACGACAGACAGTAACACAGGCGTCACCAAATCCAATTCGCCAGGGCCTCTATCCGCAAAATGTTTTAGATGTCTCCCTCCTCCAATACACCTGATTCAAATGATTAGCTCATCGGCAAGCTCTGCAGAAGCATGATACAAATCCTAATCATTTGAATCCGGTGTGTTGGAAGGAGACACCTAAAACATTTTGGATCGGTGGAGATTGTGACCCCTGGACGAAGTCGAAAACTGTAGTTAACCACAGTCAACATGTGATTTAACAAGGGAGCGTGTTTGCCCCACAATATGCTGGCAACAAAAGACAAAGGATCAGGTATGATCAACATTGACTATGACCTAATATTTACCACGATGCCATGCTACTGTGGCTTATTAAAACCTAAAAGTTGTATCCTGTATTTGGTGCAGATTGACACTGGTTTGTATTCAAACCTGTAGTGAACTGCACTGAGTCTGTTTGGAAGCGCACCGAGACCACTTCAAAAAGTTGGGTCTCTGTCCGCTTGTTTGGTCTCCAGCAGTATTGGAATGGGTGCATTCTCACCTGCATAAAAGTTCTGGACCAGCGAGGGAAACGAAGCCTGGTGGACCAAACAGTGCAAGATCAAGATCTCAATTGGATGTTTCCGTCCAAATGACTTTTATTGCCAAGCAAATCAAGACGATGGAACTGACTAATGAGCTGTTAATGGCATAGCAGAATAGCGCTAAATATTTCTCTCTCTTTTAAAAAAAAAAAGCAATTACAATAAACTATTTAACATATGATGCTTCACAAAGATAATGAACCTCAGAAATTCATCCACAAAAACGTTTTAAATTAGATATTGCACTAAATAATACAGGGTGCCTCATGGTACGAAAAATACGGGACCTGCATATTGTATTTAGACAGCATCCCTGCAATATGGCATGACCTGTATGTAAACAATGCAAACATTTCTACTAATACTGTTTTGTACAGATAAATAAATTACTTGGTATTTTCGCTACATAGGGACTTTCCTCAATTGTTATGAAAATTTAGATTTTTTTTTTTTTTTAATGTACTGTCTGCCTGTGCTTTAGCTGTTGAGTTTCCCACCTTGCTTCTGTGCTCTCTCTTTGGCTAACTGCTCCGCCTTCTTTTGTGCTTCCTGCTGCGTCTTCAGCTCCACCAGCTTCCTCTGAGACTCCGCCAACTCTTTCTTCTTCTCCTCCTCCTGAGCTTTGGCTGCTTCTTCCTGCATTAAGCGGATCTGAGTCCGCATTTCATGTAGGGCCCTCTCCGCCACAGTCATGTCTTCCACGCTGGGATATTGCCCCTGTAACCAAGATGGTTGAATGAATAAGACAAGTCAAATGCTCAGGTGGTTCTTGATAGCTTGATTTCTTCACATTGTTCACATATTTTAGAAATATTTGTGTAGCATGTTTGTACTCAAGTAATATCAACCACTTATTGAGGTTTAATATTTAGAAAAGGGAGAGCCAACTGGTGGCCCCTCACCCACACTGAGACTGGCCCTCGATTCATCTTTGAAAGTAAAAAGGTTTACTGTTGCTGAGCCATTGAAAGGTGTAATATCAGTGTGAACCACAACTAAGCAGACATCGCTCACCAGCATCTCCAGGCCTCACAACACAAATCTCAAAAGTATACAACGGTGAATTTTTTGAGCCCACACTGGTGGTAGTTCATTTAAAGTGCATGGGGATTTAGTAATTATGTGTTCTCAAATAACATTGATATATGCAACGCTCAACAGTGATACAAACACATGTGGTTGCTTAATCGGGAATCAGTTGTCATGTCATAATTTCCGATCAATTACGTCATTGGTCTGATCCGCGTTACAAGACAATCCAGCAAACAATCTTGTTCACTTCAGAGATGTTATGTGCTCTCATCATTAATAATCCAAATTTTCTCAGAAGGCTTTTTTTCCCCAATATTTATAAATAATTTTGCGTTTTTATTTTTGGTTGGGGGGGGGCATTTTCGTTGTATTGAATGAGTGTTTTGGGGAGAATTTTTAGGGTTTAATTATTTTTTCCGAAATAATTTCAATAGGAGTCAATTACACATGTGTTTTGGCTATTTGTGGGGCAGATCTGTCCTAATCCTTCATGGATAGTGGGGGTGGACTGTACACTCGATAAACAAGTTGTTTAAATAGATCGGTCCATCTTCTGAATGAATCAATTATCGTTTTTTTAACTTGCTAATCAGTAATTTGCTCTAAATCCTTATTGTGGAAAGCCAAGCTGAAATGTCTTTCAGCGGATGTTTATTTAACAACTTTTCAGATTTGCAAAATGCTGAAGTTCAAAGGGTTTTTTTTAATCTTAGACAAGACGTTTTTTTTTTAAATTCCAACAGAAAAATCAGGGAGATCCCAGCATCATCAGCATGTCTTAAAAAGTTAAATGAAAACTTCAAGAAGAAAAGCGCTTCCTGTTGTTTTCTACAGTGAATAAGGGCTTTCCAAAACTTCAAAATAACTGAAATGTTACTCACTTTGTTTTAGTTTCAAACAAAAACAAAAGGTGCAGAGTTTCCAAGGTCATCAACAACTTTATAAAGCTTAACTGAAAAGGGAAATAAATAGTTCTCTGACAGGAACACTGTTTTAAATTGATCTCTGATTGGCGTCAGATTTTCTGAACAAGGCCGATGATAATATTTGTCAATATGCTGAAAATCAGTGGCCGGAATACTCAAACAACAATGTATTTACCGGTAGTCTGATGTGTTTTCTTTTTTAATTAAAAAACTTCACACTGACCTCTGCTGTCTTTCGAACAACCTCGGACACCTGGGAGCATAGTTGGTTCCCACGAGTGCTGTAGGTGCCAACACTTGATAGGACAGCGGTTTGAGTCTGGGTTGAGGGTTCCAGAAGCTGGTTGAGCTGCAGGATTTCCTCTTGAATGGAGTTGAGGTTCCGCAGCCTCTCTTTGCCTTCAACCAGCCGCTGTCGTTCCAGCTCTGCCTCCCTCAGACGCTGCTGCTCCACCTCTCTCAGACGGAGATTCTGGATCTTTGAGTCAAAGGACAAGACATTTAGATGGAAATCGTACACCTTCCAAGTATTTCAAATGTATAGTATGTGGATGTGCTCGGCTTGGATGAAATAAGTCACGCTGTGAAAATACCTTCAATCTGTGGCGTTGCTCTTCCTTCAGCTTCTCTTGACGTCCAATGCTCTCTTTTGTTCTGCAGTAGAGAAATGCCAAAAACCATGAAAAGTCTAGCAGACATACTTTCATATGTTGGTCAAGTAATCTCACTCTCTATCCATCATATCCAGCATGCTCTGGTATTCTTGTCTCTGCTTCAACTCCATGAGTTCCTCGAGGCGCTTCAGCTGCTCCGACTCAGCAGTCGCCACCATCATCACCAGCTTCTCCAGCCGCTCCTGATGTACTCTGAATGCCATCTAAGCCACACAAAAATAACATGCACCGTTAGGATTCAATGTGTTGTGAAAAAAAATGTACCAATTTACACTTTGATTTAACATGATCAAGAATGCAACACCCCCAAAAAATCTCAGCAGTCCCAGATGAACCAAAATGAGGGGAAAATACATGATTAGGTTCGGACCTTTGCTTTTTTATGTTGCTCCTCTTCAAATTTAAGAATGGATCCAGCCATTGCCATGGCTTCAGGGGAGAGCAAGGACATAGTTGGTGAGGACAAGGGACTGATGATTTCATCGACATTGCTTTTTGGAGCCTGGTGGTTTTCATCATCAATCTGACGTGAAGAAAGCATGGAAACAAGAGTTCCAAAGAGTTTAATTCATGTAAGTAATCACAAGATATTCAGCTTTATTTAAATCACACTTTTTAAATGTTAACTATGTCAATAAACATGAGTTTTGATGTACGCAGGAAAATTCCATTTAGCAAATTAAAATAGGAAACACAAAAAGTAATGCAAAGTTAAACACTGTTTAATAAAATTACAATTATTTCATTTCCAAGATCGTATTATCATCTTCAAAATGGGACTTGCCTGTTCTTGCTCAGCCTTCAAAGATAGTGTTACATTGATTGTGTTGTGCTTGACTGTTACGTCATGGCTCGATCCATTAGAGGACACAGAGACTGTCAATCCAGGACTGGACTGACCAGAGCTAAAACTCAAACCAACAGCTGTCTGTGGGGACTTGGAGTTGAGGTTTTGCAGTATGACTCCAGACTGCGATGACAAACTGAGCGAGTCTTCATAACCTGACAAAACGTCCTGCAAAAAAACATCGAAAAAAATACACAAAACCGCCATTAAAAAAGTCCTTCCTGAAAATAACGGGAATTAAGTGAATTAAACTGAACTATACAACATGTTCAGAAAAATCACGGTGCACTGGTTTTATTAATGGATGTGTTTGAGAATAAACGAGGAAAAAGTGGTACAAATCAAAACATTCTCATTTGCAGACTTTTCGAGCATGCTGTGTTAGTCGGTTGGGTGTCATCCTCCTCGTGATTTTGGAAAAAAAAAAATCACATGGATGAGTGATCAGTCAGAATTGAAAGTGGACTTTCCTGAAAATTTATTTATACATATACATATACATACATACATACATACATACATACATACATACATATATATATATATATATATATATATAAAAGCACAACAACTGTCTTGTCTACGGCGTCTTTTATTCGTTCCACTGGGGTTTAGCAAGTGTGTTTATAAAGAGACGAAAATATCTTTACTGTTACTAGTGTTAGTGCCTCAACATGGCTACACTGGTGAAAGCACAACAAGGAACTCAAACGCGTGTTCGTTCAATGTTGTCAACTCATATCCGGATTAATTTTGGGCAATTCTTCCTCAATTTTCCGGAGGAATGTTCATGAAAATTTGAAAATCCGGAGGACTTTCATCACTGGATCATAAAACAGTTGCTCGCTGCAGTGCATTCACACGTTTGTTTGTTCCACCGACGTGATGTTGCTAATCACCGAAACAAAAAAGATTAACACGTAAACATAAAAAAAAAACATGACGACAAAGTAACAGGGATACAGATATGTTACGGGAAAAATGCGAAAATTGTTATAAATAGCCAACCGACCAACGGTTGAGCTGAAACTGATCTTTAAAAAAAAAAAAAAAAAAAGATACTTACCTCACCTCTCGCCGACCAATACGGGTTGAATGTGATATTTCCCTTTGGTGATTTTTTTAGAGCCTCTAACGTTTCCCAACGGAGGTTGTCACGAGGCATTGTGAACAAAACGTAAAAACAAGTTTTTAAAAATAACACACGCAAACAAGGCACGATCTTACCCTACCAAGCGTCTGCACGGTCTCTGGTGCGCATGCGCAGCAGATCGGCCATTTTGGACAGCTGTCTACAGCAAGCACAATAAGACAAACTACGTAGGTGTCGCGATACCTTCAAAGTGAGTACACTAATAGTGTCAGGATTTTCCAACAATTAATCCATCCAGTCATCAAGCCATTAAGTGAGTCGCTGTTCCCGAGAGAAGAGAAAGAATGACAATGGCAGATTTCCATATACAATATTTATACATACAGGTACAGTACATATATATTGCAAACAACAAACAGTTTTTCAAACAATAATAATGGATTTGTGATTTGGGTGGTGGTGTTTGATGGGGTGGAGGTTGGAGTCGTAATGCATTTTCCGGAACTTACCGAAGTCCACCATGTTTGCTGGTTTTTTTTTAAACTCTACAAATCATACATCAACCTCACCTTACCTGATTCATTAAGCAATTGAATGCAAATTTTTCTTGATCTTTTGGATCTGTTCTTCTCTCTTGATTTGAATATAATAGTTCAAAATGTCAACTTATGGACATAAAGGAGATATAAAAGCAAACGTCTTTTGCATGAATGTGTTATGAGCCGGGAGACACGGTGGTCGACTGGTTGGCACGTCCGCCTCAGTGCAGAGGTTGTGAGTTTGAATCCGGGCCCCGTCTTTTTCTGTGCCCGATCCACACATGGTACACAGTATTTATTTAAAAAAAGGAATACATGAAAAACGCTGGCAAACACTGTCCAATTCATAATAATAATAAAATTGCTAACACAGCATAAACCTGTGTGCCATGTATTATTATATTATCCTTCACTGCCGTGCAGTGACAATATCTCTGCATTTAAATTGCACATACATATCCAATCAATAATGGACGTCAAAGTCCTTGAACCCTAGCTCTCATTGGATAGATAGGTGGATAAACACGGTACTTTAGTCTTCCAGTGAGGGAAATTACTGTTAGTAAGATACTGATACGTCACTGCGACGTTATCCATGTACTGCTGTATGGAAAGACATACTGTACTTCATTTCCTTCAGCTGTGTAAGCAAAGAACAGGAGAATAAATCCACCATGATGATCACATCTCTGCATTTCTTTCATGCTCTGGTAATGTTATGGCACACAGCTACGGCAGATTTTACAAATGTGTCTGAGTGCATACTGTATTTATTTTAGGAACAAAGTTTCCTTCTAACATACCAGTTATAACTGTGCTTTTGATCAGTGAACAGCCTGGAAATGTTATACCCCCATTGTACAGTATTATGGAAAAAATAAAACTGGGAATTAGTGGTGCATCAGGTCTTTTTTTTTTTTTAGAAAGTGTGTCCTGCGTCATACAGACCGATGGGGTGGTTGTGAAATAGAGCATGAAGGTCAGTTGTGGTCCATGGCATTTTGGATCAATAATTATAGGTCAAGTAATGGGCTGTCAGAGGCATGACCTGATGGTTCTTGGATGAGTCAGATGTTGGTTTGGATGGATGGCTTGTGTGTTGTGGGTGACACTATTTTTAGCTGGACTCTTCAGTTGATTGGTGCTCCATTATTAATTGCATATTTGAAAAACAGTATTTCAAAGAAACGTGTATATTTTGTTATCTTACACATTGATGGCAAATAACTGATGGCCACGAATAGTGTAAAATCCCCCCTATCTAGGTTTCCAAAATATACAGGGTCCTTTGAAGAGGCCAACATGTATGCAGAAGAGTCATTGTCATTGAGTAATGCAGAATTTCAATTAATGTCTCAAGGGCCTCTTGAAGGCCCAGTCTATTTATTTGTCCCCTTGCAAACGATCAACCCATAAAGCTCTGAGTGAGTGAAAAGTAGTGTCAGTGTGCATGTGCAGCGGTGAATCGTTAATGGATTGTTGGAATCAAAATTACATCTGGGAAGACAGAGGAAGAAAAGGGCACTTTCATCAAGGAGTTGGGCACGCCTGAAGGTCCCACAATACCACATCCCTATCCCTATCCCCCTTGACACTCAGTCTACAATAACTTCATCAGTAGACTGTGAAAAATGCTGTTCTTTTCTGCAAATGTACCAAATCTAGGATTCATTAATCTACCCATGGTTGACAATTGCAGATTGGCCGTCTGAATGGAGAGACAAGCGAGGAAACTGAATATTGCAAGATTACAGAGCAAGGAATGTGGAGCAAAAAAACAAGTCAAGCTTTCAAAAAAAAAAAAGGTCTCATGCAAAATATGTTTAGTGGCTGGATGTACAGACTCAATGAAGAACTTTCACAATCTGGCGGTGTGGTAGAGTCTGAGACCAGTTTAAGAAGGACAGCTGATTGACATTGGTGGCAACTGCTGAGTGACTCCGGACACCACACCTGAAATGACTTCCAATAACAACACACACACACGCGCGCACACGCACACGCGCACACACACACACACACACACACACACACACACACACACACACACACACACACACACACAGAGCTTGGCGTGCATACACAGCAGACCTGTCGGCATCAAGCATGAGACACTAGCACCATACCCGCGGCTGTTGGGAGGAACAGATGTTTCAACAGTCCAACAAAACGGCCAGAATATCAAATGCTAACAGGGATGGAGACAAAAGATTTGTTGAAGTGTTTTGCTTACAAACAAGACGAAAACAAACTAAACTTCAAGTGTGCAGAGGGACTCTTTGTTGGGTACGACAAAAAAGAACCCTGCCTAAAACTGCGCCGGCCTCTCGCACATCAACATTGACATTTTTGCCGCGTATAAGCCTGCGTGCCTCACAATATTTTCAGTAAGGCCATGATAAGATAAAACTGGCCATCAATCAAACAAAAATCCCACCAGTTTCTTTATATTTTGAATTTCTTAGTGATAAGCAAATTACCACTACTATTTCACGACACAAAAAATAGCTACTATGATAAAATAATAATAACGTTTATTTTTAGACATCAGCGCCTCAGATGGGGGGAGGGGACGACACAACCATGTTGTTAGGCAGGCCACCTGTGGTGATGGGTCTGCACATGGTGCACAGTCAAATAAATCTATTAAATTCATTTGTTTTATAAATGTTTAAGCACATCAAGCGACATGATTTAGCTGTGTGAGTGATTTAACACTGACACCTGTCTACACTGATGCCTATGTAATGCAAGGTTATTAGTTTAATAATTAAAGTTGCTTAATGCAAAAATAAAGGTTGAGGAAGACATTGAAGAATGCTTGGGTAGCAATGACCTTTACGCAACCTGTGCACGTCCCACAGAGAAGGAGGACTCATGGATTTTATTGCTCTGGTTTGAAAGGTCACATAAGATCCATATGAAATCATGTTAAGTTATTCCCTTTGTTTTGTTAATGTTGCTGGTCAAGCTAAGGCCAAAACTGGACACAATTGAGATTGTTCAGAATTGTTAACTAGTTCACATTCAACCTCATGTTAATTCGTTGTCCGAACACAACTGCATACTAATATCTGTCTTTTACTTTGCTTCTTATGACAAAAATCATGATCCACAAATAGCATGAAATGAATCGATTATCAAGGTATCAAATACCTTTTTACAGGAAATATGCCACTTTTGTCAGAGTTAGTATGGTGTGCTGCAAACCAGTCGATCATCATGTAGAAGTCAAACATAGTTCAATGCTAATGAGGTCTGTGCTGCACTGTTGTAATGGTATCATGACGCCAGTGATGAGGATGATGAAGCTCATGTGGAAACCAATTATGAGGTTTTTAATGATGTAGACGGAACATCTTGAGCTGAGTGTTTAGAAAATGAGAACGTCACAAAAATCATCACATCTCTCAGCAAAGTCATCAGAAAACAGGAAAGTATCTCATGGCACTTGAATACAAATGGCATCTAAATATGTACATTTTAGGAGTGGGCAGTGTAAGGTATCGATTTATGTGCGACACCCCTTGTATAGTATCTACGCAACAGAACCTCATGTTGCTGAAGCAAGCAAATATTCATCCATCCATCCATTTTCTAATCCGCTTATCCTCACGAGGGTCGCGGGAGTACTGGAGTCTATATTAGCTGTCTTCGGGCAGTAGGCGAGGGACACCCTGAACTGGTTGCCAGCCAATCGCAGTGCACATATAGATGAACGACCATTCGCGCTCACAATCACACCTAGGGACAATTTAGAGTTTTTCATTGACCTTGTTTTGGAATGTGGGGGGAAACCGGAGTAACTGGAGAAAACCCACGCGGACACGGGGAGTACATGCAAACTCCACACAGGAAGGCCGGAGCCAGAATCGAATCCTGCGCCTCTCCACGGTGAGTCGGACATGCTAACCAGTCAACTACCGTGCCTCCCGCAAGCAAATATTTTCACAAGAATATGTTTTTTTGCGTTTTCTTCCCGTCATTGATGATGACGAACAACCAATGTACAAAACCATGTGATGGGTGGAGCTGAAGATCAGCTTGGTTTGCTAAAGAGAAGGTGTGGTTTTCTATGATGGTGGCTGTGGGGAAAGTGAGACCAGGGTTGGTTCAGGGCACAAACATTTTGCGGTTGTTTAGGTGAGGACACATGAATTCCGTGTTGCAATGCGTGCTCAATTGTTGGAGCTGTTTACACCATATGTTAGACCAGCCCTAAGTCAACCTACTACAACAAATGAGGCTCATGCAAAGATGTTATTTCAGTAAAATGTCAGTTGTCAAGTCAAATGCCAGAGACTGGTCAAAAAAAATTGCTCCTGGACCTTCCATTTGCTTACCGGTAGTCATCTGATGTTGTTGTGCAGCGAATCATCAACTGCCATGTAAACCTCTGTCAGGAATGAGAATAGCAGATGATGCAGATAATGTTTATGAGCCTCATCATAGTTTCTATGATTTCAAAACACACTTCCTGCCGAAACAACAGGTTGGTGAATTATGCATTGGTGAGGGTGGTGACCTTTCAGGTGCTGTACCAGTCCTATCTTTCTCTGCATTGAAGCAGGGTCTTATCCACTGAAGAAATAAATGCTGAAAACTGTTAGATCACCAGACTGCAGGGATGAACTGGCCATCGGGCAGAACGGGCAAAAATGTCCGATGGTCCTTTAGTTATCTCGGGTCAATTGCAACGCTGTTGTTGTTTTGTCTTGGTCTTTTTTTTTCCTTTTCTGCTTTTTCCTTTTTCCTACAATTTTGAAAATGCAGCCCATTGGTGCATCTTTTATACAGACAGTGGATTAGAATATTGAGCAAAATCGGCCCAATCTCTTTGACCAACGTGTAGTAGTGGGCCATTGGTCTATCTTCACCTCAGATGGCAGACTGGGCCAATCATGATAAAGGACGAAAGCGGCTCCACTCCTTTCCGACAGAACTAGCATCTATTATATGTCTTGAGTAATGATGATTGATAAGTATTCCCAATTATCACTGATACTAATCAATCAATGGCTGGCGAATGCGGCCCATACAAGCCTCCAAAAGGGGCAGTCTAAAAAAACTTCATGTAAAAAGCTCAATGTCGCAAACCTTGATCGATCATCATCAGCAAAATTCATGTTCACATCTTTACTCGTGCAAATTTCCTTTTCGTGAATTATGTGGTGGACTTGATGAACCTAAACCTTGTATCTTGTTTACATGGTTACTGTTTGCGTGAGTCCACTTTCTATTACAGTTACAGATTTAAACAATGGTATGGGCTCGAACAACCCCTTGTGAGGATAAAGCGGATTGGAAAGATTAAACATTTCCATCCCACTGCCCACTCGGGGAGATGAGGATAACATTTAAGAGGTCAGCGACATCACTACTTTCTGAACTCTGTCGCTGCAGACGTGAGGCAAAGAGCAATCTTAAAAGAGCTGAGGTGAATGAGTACCTACACAGTAATAAAGTTGGTCAAGTTTTGTTCAAAGAGGTTGGACACAGTCTGATTTAGCTGAAAGCAGACATAGCGGCCAACCCAATCTCCGACTTCCCACTGCATGGTAACCACCTGACCGGGACGCTAAATGTAACGATGCCCCACGTCACGCGATGTCCTGGGTTCAATTAAAACCCAGGGGGTTCGTTGAATCAGTCTCAGGGGTTCGGCGGAGATCAAGTCACACACCCGTCAGCAGATTCGTGATGAAATGCCCCATCTTGGCCATCACTGGCAGCAGGTGATCACGCGACATTGGATAAATATGTACAGTATGGACTCACATGTATAACGGAACATGATTGGAGTCAGCGTTCTAACTGCAGGATTTATAATGCCAAATAGAGCAATTCTTGTCCAGCACCTGCAACACTCAAGGAACACTTCCTTAAGATGGATAGAGATGGGAAATACAAGAACACAGCGCTTGCTAAATTCAAGGTGAAGAGAGCCAGATTCGATGAAAAGGCTCCTCTGCCTAATTACATATTTATATATGCACAACAGCTTGCTTTGTTGAACCAGTCTGAAAAACGTGAAAAGCAGTGCCTCCCTCACACAGCCTCTTTACTGCCCTTGTATTAGTGAAGGAGTATTAGCTTTTAGTGTTTGGATGGTATGATGTGATGTCATTTTCATATTTGGAAATGTTACTATACATTTTGAATGTTTTCCTGCAGCTTTATTTTGGGTGGGTGGTGGGGTGGAGTGGTCTTGAATGGAATAAAAATTTCTGTGATGAAAAAAATTGCAATTCAATCTCGACGTCACGGCACTTTTAGGGCACTCCCTGAGTGAGCAACATATCTATAGGTGTGGATGTGACAAAGTTTACCACTACATTAAGTGCCAATAGACAGTCCTGTATTGTTTAGAAAAGTGCAACCATTTATCACTTGGTAAAAACATTGATGAGGAAGCTGGAAATTTTTTCAACTAAATTCATGATTTAATTGTTCCTCTCAGCTATTTTGCAGGACATATTTACTGGAAGAGATGATTACTAAATAAGATGGTTTTGATGTCCTTCCCGCTTCCTGTGTGCGCCAGCCCCTCAAAACAGACCTTGGTGTGTATCAACATAGAACCGTTTCACTGACAGGTCCAGAGTCTTTACAGAGAGACTCCACTTCAATACTTACTAACTCAACCATCCTCGTGAGAACAGAATTATCTTTACCTGTGAACAAGAAAATCAAGCACAAATCATGTAAATAAGTCTGATGTATCAGCCCTGGTCAACAAGGAGGAGCTTGACAAATTTACCAATTACAATTTCAGTGAAGTTAAGGCATCCATCCTTTTATCCATTTTCTAATCAGTTTATCCTCACAAGGGTTGCGGGCATGCTGGAGCCTATCCCAGCAGTCATCGGGCAGTTAGGCGGGGTACACCAGGAACTGGTTGCCAATCGCACGGCACATGCAGACAAACGACCATGCACGCCCACACTAACACCTAGGGACAATTTAGAGTGTCCCATTAACCATCCGCCAACCATAAGCCATCCGCATTTTTGGAATACTGTATTGGAGGAAATCTGAGTACCCAGATAAAACCCACGCAGGCACGGGAAGAACATGCAAATTCCACACAGGAAGGCCAGAGCCGGAGTCGAACCCTGCACCTCTGTTGGGAAGCTGATGTGCCAACCAGTCGCCTACAGTGCCAGTTGGGGCATTGTGCTAAACATAAATAAAAACTGAATACAATGACTTGATTCAACCTATATTTAATTGAATACACAACATCGATAAGATATTTAATGTTCAAACTGATGACTGTTAATGTTTTTAGCAAATAATCATTAACTTTGAATTTGGTGGCTGCAAAGCTGGGGCAAGTGGCCAGAGACGGAGCTCATCAAACGCCTGTTTGGAACATCCCACAGGCTAACTGGGAACAGGTGGGTGCCATGATTAGTTGTAAAAGGAGCTTCCCTGAATTGCTCAGTCATTTGCTTCTTGTGGATTTGGACCGCAGGTGTTCCCACTTCCTCCAGCATTGCAAAACAATGAATTTTACACCTCCAAAAGACAGAAAATACCAGCCAAAGAAAAAGGTCATAATATAATATAATAATAATAATAACAAGCAGTACAATACAGTTTATTGTACTGCTTGTTCGTTGTTTGTTTGAATTAAAACATGGCATTGGAGAGATCCAAAAGTCATTAAAAATATTCAAGCTACATTACTTTGATATTATAGTACTTCGATTACATTACCGACAACATTTTTTGAACAGGTCACTAGTAACTGTATTGGAATACTTTTTATTTTTATGTAACCCTCCCAACCCAGGCTATTTGCATATAAACCTTCATGGTTATGGTTTTCTGTTAAATCTTGGTGAAATGATTTGGACTGAAAATATTTTGTAAACAATTACTTCCAGTTTGATTCACGCATGCCAGACATATAGACAGAGATCTCTGGAGATATTATGCTGTGTGACGGTCTTTTATTAGATTAGCTTTATCTCCTACTGGGTTACAAGGCACACACAGACGACATATTTTGTTTATATATTGCCTGTTTGAGTCAAAGAGATGACTGTAAATATTGATTGTAAATAGTGTGGAATATCTCCGTTTTAGTTTTCACGCTATATGAGTCGTGGTTCTTTTCCGGAATACAAGATCCACTGCCCTCCTCTACTCAAGGACCAAACAAGGAGGTTATATGATTTTTTTTTCTTTTTCAAGTTTTTGTCTCCAGTTTTTTGTAGTATTAAGTCCTCACTTTCCTTTTTTTTTTTCATCAGCGATTCAAGTAAACACTTTCGAGTATTTTTTTGCACTGATTCTAAATCTGGTCGGGTTTTTTCTCGAGCATATTAGGTTTTCATACTACTATGACGACTACCACTAATAATAATATCACAAGATGTAAGAGTAACATATTCAATAACATTTATGAACGAAGGGTAAGTTTCAGCAAGAGTCCACCTCTTGCTGAAACTTACCCTCACTTTTTTTTCTGAAATGTCATTGCTATAAATTACAACACATGGCAAAATCCGTATTGCCCAAACTTGTATCCTGACGGTCAGACTTGAAGCTTCTCTCAAAATCTTAGTTCATCGAGCATCAGATAATAAACTCTGGTCGTTCTGCTTTTTATGCATTAGTAGCATCACTTGATCAAGGACAAGACAATGCAACAAATTCTGTGAAACTGAAGTTTAATGGACAGGAGCTCAAAACAATTCTTTCACGCACATGGTGTCACCAATGATGCAAAACATTTACCAATGCAATATTGCTTTTCTATTAGTTCAGACACAATGCACACACACCTTCTATTCAATCAAAGCAGGGATTCAAATGCACAGGAGAGCTATACCCATTTTCTATCTATAATCTCAGTTTTTGATAACGGCAATATCTATTGTTTCTACCTACTGTCCTGACTCACTGGCTTTTCAATGACTTACGAGGGCTAAACGTACACGCATTTCAGTATGTGATACATTTATCTCAGTATTAGTTTCTTTTAATGTGAAAATAACTTGATTAAAGTGCTCAAAGGTCAGGCCTATATATAAAAACAGTTTTAAAATAGGCCATTCGTTGAAGGTGCGCCTTATACCCCGTCCCACCTTATCGTGCGGAAAATACGGTCATTTTATAATTCAGTGAATGTGTTTTGGTTAAAAATGACACAAGAATATGTGAAAAGACGTTTTAAGAGGTATTGATGAAAATGTTCACTATATTCTCACAAAAGGTTAAACTATGTGTTTTTAGCGTTATTCTTAACACAGGTATAGATGGTGTTCTAATTGTACAGCATTGTACAGTTGTTAGTTATTGTAATAAGATAAGATAAGATAATCCTTTATTTGTCCCACACTGGGGAAATTTACAAATTTTTACAAATAATTAGCTACATTTCGATTCAGATTATGCTTGGAATACTTAAAAAAACAACAACAACAAAAAATCAAAGTTTATTCCCTCAAAACTGGGGCATACATTTCTGGATAATATGGATGACTTTAAAATTGGAAAATTGATGCGAATGGCATAGAAGTGCCATTTGTAGTCAGAATATATATATATTTTTGAAATAACTTTGGCTTTTTGCCCAGTGCGTAAATAATTTCACCAAACTCTGATATATGAAACAGTTTTGTTTGGCTACTTATGAAATCGGATCGAGGCTTTTGCCTGTCACAATTATGATTACTTGTTACTTATTATGAATAATAATGTTAATTATAAATCCATACATGCAGCAGCAGGGTTATACTGATAGCATTATTTAAGATGCCACACCAACAGCTGCATCGCCAAGTGTTTGGGCTCTGAGACTTGACTTCAAGAGGCAAACAGTGAGCAAAATGAACATAATTCTTAATCTTCCTGGACTGTTCACCAGTAATAATGAGTAGCCTTGGACAACCGCTTCAACAATAATCTGACAATTATTCAGGGAAAGGTTTCACTCAATGCATTGCTTTGCAATTAATAATCATATACCTTGGAAACATTTGATTAAAAAGGGAAAATATGGATATGAAAAATTGTTTAGGTTGCACATTATCATGAAGCAAACCTAACTTCTATTACTGTCCAAACAGACAAGCTCGTGTGTTTAAAAACATGATGGAAAAACAAAAAACAAACAAACAAAAAAACAAGTAAATGGAACTTTGTAACATTCTGTACATAAACATTATTTCATGTGACATTACACAATATAGATTACAACAAAAATGCTCATAGTTAATTCCTTAATTTAACAAAGCTCACTAAAACCTTTTGAGCTCCACTTTTGACTGCCACAACTTCCTTTGAAACAAGATGTCAAGCTGTCTCTGTCATAGCCTTTATAATGGCACACCTATCTGACAGCGGAAGCCTGTGGAGGCACCTCTACATCTCAATCGGGGGAAGTGTTACTGTTGTTAATTGCCATGGACAATGCCCAATTGATCAAACACAAGGTTCATCACTATGAAATAGTCATGTATAATGACTATATATATATATATATATACATACATATATATATATACATATATATATATATATATATATATATATATATATATATATATATTATATAATGACATGTATAGTCGTGCTGATAAAAAATAAAATAAAAAGAATTAAATGATGTGATAAACAATTGTAAATAGAACTGCGACCTTATCCATATTTGTATTTATATTGCACTTAATTGAACAGTGTTTTTTTTTTCCCTTCTTTCTTCTTTCTACCCACAATCTTGCTGCTATAGACTGGAAATTTCCCCAGTGTGGGACAAATAAAGGATATCTTATGTATTTAACCTTAGATTTTTTTCAGGGGCTCACAGAGCAAAGACACTTTTGTAGCCCGACAGAACCCCACTCCCCCCAAAAAATAAAACAATGAATTGTGTACTCTCAGCAATATAGTAGGAGAGCCTAAAGAAAATATCACCTTTTGTACACTAATCTGTTAATATTTTGATGGGAACAGGCTTTTTGACACCAGTCATGAAACATTCACAATGGAATATTGTTTTTTCAAAAAATACAAACCAGTGTGGTACAAAAATGCTTCACATATGTTCATTGGTACATTTATATGCAACATTTGTAATACACAATTTACTCTGCGAAGAAGTAGTTGCATGTGGACTATGTCAATGCTTTTGAGGAACATAAAAGTGCTGTTTTTGCACAGCTAGTGTCATGTATCCACATTCAAGGGCCTCATATATACTCCTCCCCAGCATCAAATAACCAAAGGTGCCCCCCACCACACATGTGCGCACGCACACAAAATGCAATCACATCATAAAGAAGGTGAATGGGGACAGGGTAATCATCTATTTTCAGACCATCTCAGCAAGGAGAGATGCAGCAATGTACTGTAAGAGTCACTGTAGTTGACACAGCACCAACTGCCTGATAACACCAGCAGTTATGCTACACATCAAAGTAGTTTTTCTTACTGGATGTTCCAAATAAATGACTTGGTTATGTTTGACCTCACAATATTTTTCTGAAGTAGTGTTTTGGTCATTTAACACAGACTATTTCAGCTGTACACAAGGCATTGCCGGATAAAACAGATTCACTCGACTCTGTACAGTATACGGTTACAAAACAAGTTCAACCATATTCGGCTACAAGTCTAACATGGACCTTCATAAAACGTGTCTCACGTTGGCTGAATCGGCCTTCACCTCTCTGCTATGTCAACGATGTAATATGAAGGACACAAGACAATTGCGTTTAGTTGCAATGCAACTTTTAAAAGTCACCTATTGTCTTCGAAGCTGGTACTTCAATAATGGCAACACAAAACACTGAGGTAATTGAACTTGAGTGCAGATTTGTTACAGTTGCCATTTATCACAAACATGTAAATAACAGCGAGAAAGATTCTCATCGCTTTTAGGCTTCTCAAAATACTGAAAAGCACATATGCTATCCTAAAGTTAAAAGTTGTCGTCTGACTTTCTACTAATATAGACTTGCTTATGAACTGTGTTGATACATGCATGCAATATAAACACATAGTAGTTGAACACACCTAATCAGCCGCCGAACAGCTCCAGAAAGAATAATTTGTGCTGTTGCAGCTGGTGAACAATGTAATATTGTAGTGCTACACAAGATCGAGGGCAATGACTGTCTATTTGGCAAGGCTCGTCTAGAAATGAAGAGAACGCCTGGATTAGCGAGCCTGCTTGACGTGTGTGCTGTATGAAGACCTTCACCTACACGAATGTTGCAATATGAACCGTGAATCTAATTCAAAAGTATCAAACACTGGCTTTATCCTGAGATAATACAACAAACAGTCTATACACAATTGTAATACATAGATGATCAAGTGATGAAAAAAAATGTTAATTTATTCATCTTCCGAACCGCTGTATCCTCACTAGGGTCGCGGGGGGTGCTGGAGCCTATCCCAGCTGTCTTCGGGCAGTAGGCGGGGGACACCCTGAATTGGTTGCCAGCCAATCGCAGGGCACACAGAGACAAACAACCATGCACGCTCACACTCACACCTAGGGACAATTTAGAGTGTTCAATCCGCCTGCCATGCATGTTTTCGGAATGTGGGAGGAAACCGGAGCACCCGGAGAAAACCCACGCAGGCCCGGGGAGAACATGCAAACTCCACACAGGGAGGCCGGAGCTGGAATCGAACCCGGTACCTCTGCACTGCGAAGTCGACGTGCTAACCACTGGACTACCGGGCCGCACGTTAATTTATTAATAAGACTAAATATTAGTTCATTTAAAACGCCAGCAGATAGAGAATTGCTGGAATTCTATTCTCCTAATGCGCCACTAAGGACTTGCTTATTTGAAGAAATTCAATGAGCTTCCACCATAAAATGGAGAAACGTATCTAAGGGTGAGAAAATAAAATCACCTTCAGGAAGAAGGAATTTGTGTTTTCTTCTGCCACTCTTTAATCAAGCATTCTCCGCACACTCGAAAATCTAACTGAAGTGAGCATGTTCCGACACATTTGGGCCGAGGAGGGAAAAGTCATTTCCTTTGACCCCATTTTCTTGTCTTTCTCATTCTTGTTTCTCTGAGAGATTAGCAGGAACGGAAAGTGGACAGAAGAGCGACGGTACGCCACGACAGCTGAATCTACTCGGCCACTCTGTCCCCTTCAGGAGAGAGCAATAAATCCCAGGCAAGCTGGTGCTGCTGCTGTAACTCTACCTCCGAGTTACTCCGGGGGCCATTCCACAGCCTCCGTCACAGCACAGAGGCTCAGGTGCGAAACAACTGGCCAACGAGCCAGAAAATAGAGCTTCATCATCACAGCAGGTCGTCGTAGTCCAGCATTTTCGAGTGCTGGCGGCTTTTCCACAGACGAAACAAGCGGAAGTTAAAGTACATCTCAATCATCTCTTTACCTAGAGAGAAAAGAAAAAGGCAGAAGAAACACCCGATTACAAAACTGTCCATGCCTTTGGAGAAGCCGACTCCGTCAGGGTTGGGCTGTGCTTGCAAAGTGAGGTACTACAGATTTCAACCGATGTCGTGAAGCTCAATTCGCAATTGAGACAAAATGAAGTGACTGACGGTTAGTTGGCAGGAGCGCAATGTGAAATACACACGGAGTGTTGATAGTACACAGAAGTGCATACAGAGATTTGACATAGTGAACGGAAACTCATCAGAGCTTTACAACACATACTTGGACCTACCGACGATCCTACGATGTACATGTAGCGATATATATCGTATATATATCGCGTGAGAGATAATACAACATATTCCATACGGATCTTTTGTCCCACTGAAGCAAACTAGAATGTAAAAATGTAAAAGCCTGTGAAAATAGATGAGATAATGACACTCTTACTGAGAGAATAATTAGCGTAGCATCAATAGCTGTCAGAAAAATGACAGATGCGTACGTAGCGCAGCAGAGTTCACACCTGCGTTTGCTCATACTCCCTAATGCACTTTCTTCATCAGTGAAAAGGCTTGCTGACACCGACTAACGTCAGTGATTAAAGCCCACCAGTTTGGATTGTGGGGCAAATCGATAATGTTCCGGATTTGTTTTCAAGGGGACGTGATGGATATTTGACTGCTTTATCGCTTGTATAGTGTATGCAAATAGTTTGGTCTCTGGTTGTGAAGGTTTGGCAGGGGTGAGGAGCCAATTGCAGGGTAGCAGAGGAGGAACATTTCAGGAACGTACTTTGTAAAAAAGGAGAATAAGAACAGTCATGACAAACCCCCACGTTCCAAATTTCCCATTTGTATTTATATGTTTCATGTCCGTGTTTGTGACCAGATTTCACGGCTTTGTCACAGTTGCAGCGATTGTGAAGGCTCTATATCAGTGGTTCTTAACCTAGGTTCGATAGAACCCCAGGGGTTCGGTGAGTCAGTTTCAGGGGTTCGACGGAGCCTCTGCCATGGAGGGTAAGACACATGCGACTCAACATGTGAATTAGTTAAGACACGCCCACTTGGCCATCACTGGCTGCCGATGATCACATGACATTGCATGTCCAATCAGTGCTGTGGGAAATTTAATTCGCTTAGTCATCAATGTTTGACTGTCGTGATAGTACGTCGTACAATTAAAAAAAAAAAAAAAAGTGTATATATATATATTTACTTTTCACTCATGAAGGGTTCGGTGAATGTGCATATTAACTGGTTGGGTTCGGTACTTGTAAAAAGGTTAAGAACGGCTGCTCTATATAAATAAAGCTGTTGTGAATTGTATTGTATTGTATTCCCTTTAGTGTGTCTCCATCTAGTGGATGCATCATGCAACCGCAGCCACTATTGTAGCTTCTGTTCTATGCGCCTTATAATGCAGTACGTCCTATATAATGAACAGTTTTAAAATAGGCCATTCACTAAAGGTAAACCTTATAATCCGAAGCGCCTTATAGTGCAGAAAACAGAAACATGAAGTTGTTTGTGTCGTACAGAGAATGATAATTATGCCCAAATAAATGAGAACAAATAAATACAATAGCTAGCTGTGCAGTTTACAAACTGTGTGAGGGTGTAAAGTGATCTCACCCTGTGCAGACAGTTCTAGTGGGGACTTGAATTCAACAGAGGAGGGTCTCATCAGCCTCTTTAAAGTCTTAATCAGCTGCAGGAAGAGAGAACAAAAGGAGAATATCTTTTCAAATAAAAACAGAATGATTATACAGAGAAAAAAAATTGAATGACTGTCACGGAAGAAGCCCAGTGCCACCTTGGTGGTCTTCAAGCAGCATGAACTGTTGCTTGTAAAGTTCAACAGTCTTATGCTTCGTGAAAACATTTTTCACTCACCAGAGAAATCTGACCGATAAAAACATATCGTGTTTAGCATGTACTACTATATCGAGTACTGCACTTCAGTTTCCAAACCTCACTTTTTTCAAACATTTGTTTATGCGGTAAAACTATAGTCGCTGCGAGGGTATACAGAAATATTTTAGAATATTGTTGACTTATTGTTTTAAGCCTCTACCTTTTTGGGTTAACTGTTTGGAAATTACTACTCCAGTATTCCGTCTGCTTCCCTGCACTTGGATTCATCTTTTAACTGCCCACCCCCACAACAAAACTCTCCAGTGAAAACGTGACTAACTGATTGCATAGTTATAAACGGCGTCACCTGAAGACAGCTCACTCTATTAATAGCATCTACCCAGCTGAGCTTGCAAGAGCACGCACAGGCAGCAGCAGTTCGATTTATCAATTATGACAGTGCTAATATCACATATTCATTACGCAACATAAATATATCATTTTCAAATTAACATCTTGGAGCTCGTGTTAGTCAACAAAAGCAGAAAAGCATGATGATGGATGTCTCTGCAGGTGAGTCACTGTTTTCTTTCGAGACAATAGATTATTTTAGGCTGCCATAACAACACTGCACAGACATTAGGCAAACAAGCAAGGAATATATGACTAGTTTTTATCCCACACGAGCACCTTCCTGGAAGATGCAGCTATAAACATTTAGAAAAATCAATGTGGTGAAGGTTAAACCTCAAGGCAGATGTTTTCAGGGGCTTCATCTCGGGTCACCTTGAAATTCAAATCACTTCATTGCTGAGCACAAAGTGTTGAGCATGTGGAATATTTGAACAAATACATTATTAACATTGTCCCAACTGGGTTCTTCGTTTTTAAGAAAACGATGGATGGACAGGTGACATCAAAGCATCATTTGCACGTTAGTACTTGATGGGGACATACAAGATTCTGGCACCAGCCCTGCCCTCTCCATTTATGAAGTTAACTTTTGCTCAAATGACTTGAGATGTTAAATTGCATACAAAAGAAATGACTAAGAAATGATACTTTGTTCAACATAAACAGGATTCGACTGACACCGCACATTAGCTTTCCTTATCAATGCACTGTATGCATTCTGCATTTTTAAATCTTGATCTACTTGAGCTCTGCTTACCTCTGGCATTCTCTCTTCTCGTTGATGCCAAAAAAGCACAACGTGTACTTCGAAATGGGCATTGCAATCAAATGCTTAATGTCTCCCATGTACTGTTTGTTGTGGATTTCGAGATCATCCTCAAAGGGACAAAGATGTTTGAAATTGTGAAGCTAAAGGGCCATTACTGTAGCGAAACCACTTACAAATGTGTATTTCAATTCACAACTATGTAACGAGAATCTACAGATGGGTGAGTGAAATAAATGATGAAATGTTTATACGTAAATTTCCCCAGTGTGGGACAAATAAAGGATATCTTATCTTATCTTATCATAAACCTATAAGTGTGTGATCACTAAACACCGAGCCTCTGTATCCTCTCGTGTGACTTTTGCCGTACACAACTCACAAATGCATGTGCCGATTTGTGTGTGGTTCTGTAGCTACAGATTGAGACCACAAGGGGATACTATATATAGTCGAGCCATGGCTGGAAGCCCGAGCCTGAGTTTTTACTTCATAACTACTTTACTGCAGTTTTAATATCATTTTAAACAGGAAAATTGCCAAAAACAACAAGCGGTGCCACCATGTGCGATGATGCAGAGCCCACACAGTGGCCTAAGTCGATGACATAACGCGCACTGTCCCAGTTCTGTGAATCTTTTTTTTTTTTTGGACACTTTTAACTTGCGCTCTCAAACACGACCTGCACTTCTACTAAGTGGACCCTTCACCGAGAGACCATAGGGTCTAGTGTGGGTATTGAGACCGGGCCGTTGGGTCCTGCTCAACTGCATGGTAATGCGTTTCGGAAAGACATCAGAGACCTGTAGGAGTCAGAGCTGTGCCACTTCTGGTTTTGGCAAAGTAAGACTTGCGGGTCAAATAACAACTAGGGCAACAGCAGTTTTTCATGCCATCACTCTGCCACCAGAAGATGTACGAGAGACAAGTGAGTGAAACATCCACATCTGTGGTCCTTAGCTAATGATGCGTTAATGCCCAATTGTTCATGATCATTTCAGGCCTCTCCAGAGCTAGCTGATGAGCTGATCATTTGAATCAGGTGTGTTGGAGTAGGGCGGGATCTAAAACAGGCGGAATATGGCTCTCGAGGAACCGCAGTTCCCTACCTTATCCATATAAGGGTGGGCTAAAGAAGAACTCGTATTTTGGTTCAGATCCCTTTTTGTTGGGTAGCTTCTAGCAAATATACGTTAAGACGGTTGTGTTTTGATCTCTTTTCCAGGTAGAGTAGTGGGCGGTTTCCACCAGCGGCGCACCTGTCATGCATTATAATCAACCAAGTATTTCAGGACGGTCACTGTCTGATTATTCCATATCTTGCTCATGACTTTGTCTCAAGTGTTGACTTTTCAAGATGTTCTCTCTCGTTCACGCAACGTATTTTCTCGCCTTATTTCTACATTTTTCATAGTAAGTCTTTTTGTTGGTGAAACTTATTTTCGTTTTTGTATTTTTCGCGGTTTGGCTTAACTCTTGTCTTTTCACGACAAACTATTTACGTTTATATTATCCATGCCTTCGCAAGTGAATTTGGTTTGACCCGTTTTCATGTTTTTTTGTGACTAGCGTCATTTGTTCTATTTCGCCGATCTTGCGTACCTTTGTATAAATAACCTATTTTTGTTCAAACCCAACTGAGTCCATGCTTTGAGAGTCCAATTCTGTTCCGGACCATTCCGGAACCGTTCCAAAATGTACGGTGAATAACGCATACATCGTAATCACAAAATTCAGGGGGCTGCAAGGGATGCAAGGGGTTGACTGAAGTGTTTAGCCTTTGCAAAGAGGTCACTGCTGCACTGAGTGCTCACGACTTATTGACTCAAGACTTAATAACCTTTCATTTTGTTGTTGTTTTTAAATTTGGTTCTTTTGTAACTTAATTCTGGGGAGAAGAGGGGCAGAAAAAAATAAAACTTGTCCACCTCCTGCTCCGTTTCAATCTAAATCGGAGAACATTTGTATTTACATTATAGTTTATTTTTCTTTTAGAAATGAATGCAATAAATGAAGGACATAAAATGACAAATTAAAATGAAAAATTAAGTTGCAGTGCGGTGCCATTTTTTATACATACGTAACACAGTGCAAAATCTTCAAGTGAAATCTTTCATCAAGTTTGTATTCATTTTAAATGTAGGTTCTTTTCTAAATGGAGAGTAAAGAGTTACACTTGCTTTTTACGATGCCAAGTTTTACACAGCGTCTGTAAGAGAGAACGATAACGTGTAACTTGCACGTGCATATGAGATATGTGTGATTGGCCTGCATATGGTAAGTGTGCATTTGCCTCTGTGGGGGCGGATGAGCAACAGCACGGGTACTGGAGGAGGAAGAAGTGTGAAAGTAAATGTTGGGAGCACGTAACTGCAACAAGGGTCAGTAAGTCCATGTGTGAATTGAGTGGGCGTCAAGGAGTCTATTTTCTTGTCATTTCAAAGTGTGGTGTATGTTTGTGTGAGAGAAAGAGCGCTTCCTTTATTTCACTGTCCACCCCTGCATGTGCCGGGTGGCAGCCCGACAGCAGGATAAGAACAGCAAGTATTTAGGCCGCTGAGATGTTGAAAAGGTCATTTGTCACACGTGACACATACACTTCCTGACTTACAAAAAAAAAAAAAATCCATTGTTTATTATTTTCTTAAGCAAGCCCTGAGGATCTCAAGAGCTGAAACCGACAGCTTGCCTGATAATCTTCACACTGCTGTTCTCAGCATATGGCATTTAGCGTGTGTGTATTTGTACTCACAATTACTCTGAGTAAGCATGAGCTGCAGGTGCACACATTTGCAGCACTTTGTGATTTCTTTTTTTTTTTTTTTCTCAAAGGGTGCGTGCGTAAGTTCTCTGTTGGCAAGTCTTAGTCACGATACAAACGCGGCATACCTTTTCTCCATTTGCACTCCCTAACACATAGCAGCCCATGATGTGGATGACGTTGGGCTCAGGGTTCAGCTTACTCATCAGCCTGCCCAGCTGCCGCCAGAAACTGCGTTCAGAAGAGAAGTTATGAAATCAATGACAACAGGGTCGAGAGCAGCCCAGGAAATTAGAAAAGAGAGTTCGAAAGAAGGCTGAGGAAAATTGAATTATGCCTCATTGACGGAAAATGCATAACAGCTTGAATGTGTATATTATGGGTGCAATTTAAAAAATATAGATGACTGAAATAATGCTGTGTGGACTCCTAACCCACGCGTGCTGGAGCCTATCCCACCCGTCTTCGGGCAGTAGGTGGGGGACACCCTGAACCGGCTGCCAGCCAATCTCAGGGCACACATAGACGAACATACGCACTCACACTCACACCTCGGGACAATTTAGACTGTTCCGTTATGCCACGCATGTTTTTGGAACGTGGGAGGAAACCAGAATACCTGGAGAAAACCCAGGGAGGCATGGGGGGAATATGCAAACTGCACAAAGGAATGCCGGAGCCGGAATTGAATCCCGCACCTCTGCACTACGGGGCCAAATTGTTCTTCCGTCTATGTGTGCCCTGCGATTGTTTGGCAACCACTTGTGGGTGTCGCTCGCTTACTGCCCGAAGCCAGCTGGGATAGGCTCCAGCACGCCCACGACCCTTGTGAGGATAAGTGGATTAGAAAAGGGATGGATGGACATACCCGTTTTTCACAGGACAGCAATTTCTAATAAACAATTGTACTACTCAAATACAATTTATTAGTTTTGCTCCCATGTAAGGTAATTTTGCGATACAGTTTAATATGATGGAAATTTTCTATATATTTTTTTTATGTCTGGAGTTGCTTACTGGATCATATCTTCCTCTTTTTCCACCTTGGCGAAGGTGGCCACTTTATTCTTCAGTAGATACAGATGGCCCGGCCCTCCCTGTGGAAAGATTCATTTTCAAACTCATGACACAGCGGTGTCATCAATCATCTTTGTTGCAAGCAAAAACAGGAATAGAATCTATGATTTGTTTTGATCGCATTCACTACTTCTGACAGTGGGAACCACAAAAATTACAGAACTATATTGCTTTAAACAGGACTTTTTGCAACTGATGGGCATATTTAGACCCCAAGATAACAGTGCTTTTTTTTTTCAGTGCCAAAAAGATATTTCTTGACTGTGAAAGCAAGTGTCGAGCTTGCAAAATCAGTACTTTTGATATTAGCACCATATACTCAACAATAAAGACAACTGAAATCTGAAAATAGAATTATTTAGGTTAAGACATAGTAGAATAAATTCAGGGGCACAGGGCTAATTATTCCCCCCCACACATTGTTTCCTGTTGCATCCTGGTTGCTCAGTTCAACATAGCTAAGGTCTTGTTAAGTCGACAACATTCTATGTCATGTATGACATGTTATGACCCAATGATGTCACAGAATTCCTAAAATCCTGCCCATCTTGTCACTCACTTGGCAGAAAATGAGCATCTTCCAAATTTTGCAGCCTTTTCTGTAGGCAGTCAGCTTCTTCTTGATTTCCTCTGAGTGTCGGAGTATGAATGAGAGACAGAGAGAGCAAGAGAGAGAGAGAGAGCGAGAGAGGGAAAATCAAAAAGAGAGGGGTGTCACTTTTCACCACTCAAATGATGAAACAGGTACATTGTCTGTCTCTTGACAGCATCATGTCAAATAATGAATCATCTCAGTGCTTCAACAACTACAAATATGCCACCTTGTCCTTGCTACCCTCACACAGCATTGTGCCAAATTCTGAAACCACAAAACCCGTCATGCTCACCAAGGATGTCGTCAAATGTAGCGTGCTCGTGGTCCTGAATGGGAGAGTAACAAGTTCTTATTTCACCACATTTGAGCAGAGAAGTACAAAGAAAGATGCAGATTGGTGAAGATGGTGAAGTTGGATTTTTTATGTGAGAGGCTTGAAATACATAAAATCGTAGAAGTCTAAAATACAAACTTAAACGCACATTATGACTTAAAGGAAGTTCTGAAAAGCTTTTACTACTCACATAAAGAATTGGAATGATGGAAGGGTCATCCCTACGAATGATGTTCGGAACATATTCAGCCTTTGGGACCTTGGAGGATATAAGCTGAGGGAGGCAAATAAACATGCAGAGAGAGAGAGGAAGATCACGGACCACTTGGTATGAAGGTAAAAGGTCATCTATGAACAGTGGTCACGCAGTAACGTCAACATTGCTGAAGAGTGAATTCTGATCCTTACAATGATTTTAGGAGGGATGAAATCATCTCCTTCACAGGCTACTCTCTCCATCTCTCTTTCATCCCCCCAATCAGCATCCTCATCCAACCCTTCATTGAGGGTCCCTGACGAGGTCTGGATATCGCCACCTGGTTCAGACACACACACACACACACACACAAAAGAAAAGTCTCC
>CAAKHF010006298.1:18263-34242 GCA_901007745.1 Hippocampus kuda | reverse complement strand
CGTAGTCTTTTTTTTTCTCCTCTCCTACTTTTCGCCGTTCCTTCACAGGCTCCATCAGCACCATCGCGCGCTCACATCCACCTGCCCTTTTCGTCCCTTCTCCTCCTCCTCCGTCGGTGTGTTGACGACTCAACTCGAAGTTGATCGATTCCTTCAATTGGAAAGATGGCCAGCAGCTTCTCAAGGGTTCTGTCCTCCAAACGCAACGTGGGGATCCTGTCGGTGGTCGGCGGCTCTCTGACGGCCGGATTTCTACTGCACCGGCAGCACGTCAACGCAGGAGCACCCGGGCGCAGGCTCTATCCCGCCAGGTAGCTGCATTGACGGGCCTCTTTCGCTCTATTAAATGACAATAATAATAAGAAGAATAACTTCGTGTTTGTTTGGGTTTAAAAAAAAATCTTTTCCTCCCAATTCGAAGTCAGCTCATTTGTGAATACGTGAAAAGGGCGCTAAAAAGCAGGGCGTGACGTGTCCTATTTCAATTGTAATTAGCATTTCCATTTTAATAAGGTTTTTAAATACTAAATACAAAAAATGAATATGAAATGTACATTTTCATTTAACAAACTCTAAATCCTTAATTGACTTCAAATGACTAATATCCCTGGGAAAGGCTATTTTTAGCATCCTATTAGTCGCGGGCGAACATTAGCATACAGAGATGAAAGCCTACTGAGAGTAAAAGACACTTCTGCTGCTTGTTTTACATGTTGAATTCGTTTGTTGTTGCTTTTTTTTTTTTTTACTTTTGAAGAAATGAATAAATTGAATTGGAAAATTTAATCCACATTTTCGCCACGTTTCATGATGTTGCCACTCTTGCTCATGTTTTTGCTTTTTAGCTTTCATTAAGCTTCTGTACATCAATCAGAGTTCTTGAACTCAAACTCAAGGCTTCGGGGCCAGATTCGGCCTGCTGCCTCATTTTAAGTGTCACTTGCTAAAATACCAAAATTGCAAATTTTCTTCACTTTTCATGACACTGAGATATGGCAAGCATTTTGCTTCACTACTTGCTTTTTTAAAATAACTAAAAAAAGATTTGATTTCTTTTTACTGACTTCTGAGTGCAAAAATATCCATCCATTTTCCGAACCGCTTAATCCTCACTAGGGTCGCGGGGGGTGCTGGAGCCTATCCCAGCGGTCTTCGGGCAGTAGGCGGGGGACACCCTGAACCGGTTGCCAGCCAATCGCAGGGCACACAGAGACGAACAACCATCCGCGCTCACACTCACACCTAGGGACAATTTAGTGTGTTCAATCAGCCTGCCATGCATGTTTTTGGAACGTGGGAGGGAACCGGAGCACCCGGAGAAAACCCATGCAGGCCCGGGAGAACACGCAAACTCCACACAGGGAGGCCGGAGCTGGAATTGAACCCGGTACCTCTGCACTGTGAAGTCGACGTGCTAACCACTGGACTACCGGGCCGCCAGTGCAAAAAATAGTTATCCATTAATTTGTTGTATACTGTATATGTGATAATATGAGTCATAAAATACATTTATATGGGTTTGCTGTCGTAATAGCCCTCAAAGGAAAACTATAGCGACAATGTGGAACCCGACAAAAACGAGTTTGCCATCCCTGCAGTAGGCTGTAAATTGGCTTAAGTGTTCAAAAAAAATTTTTTTAAGATATTGACACTTTGCTTAAATCTAGTAAAATGTTTAAAAAAAGAAATTGCACAAAAATAATGATTTGCTTGGGAATGTTTACTATGTCATTCATCTGGGTCGTTTCATTCTCGTGTCATTGAACTGATCACAACTGGTCACAATAAAAATTGTACCTCACTCAGTGTTTCAAAACAAACGGTTCATAACGATGAAATGCCAACGTTTCAGCTAAGAATTTCATGATAACTGAACTGTACTTAGGCAGTAAATTCTATTTATTGCAGTCTAGCTCCCTCAAAATAAATGAAATCACTTCCCCTGCGTTATCACCGTGGCCTGACCTTCGGCTGGCACTGTATTGATAAATGTGCGCGCGTCCCGAGGCACGTCTGCATGGGTTACAAAGCTGCACGTAGGAAGAGATTAGGCAAGCATTATCTCTCAGCTCAGATATAAAACGCGGCTGCATGAGTACAACTCACATTCGAGCCTTCCATGGTGTGGTCGTGATGCGCAAACTGAAACGGGAGCGATCACAGTTTACATGTGCCTTTCGGATCGTTCATATGCCACCACGCGGGCCAAGGACACGTGCTACCCTGGAGACCAAAGACGTTAGGAAATCAATCGCCCTCAGGCAAATATCGCACATACTTGACCGGAAGCTCAATAAGACTGTAAAATATGTCTTAAAATACGCTTTGAACGGATAGAGTTGACTTTCTCTTCTCAGATACAAATAAATAAATCCATTTAGCAAGGAACATGGCGTTGATGCACTTGATTTGCTTTTTTAGTGGGCCCCATAAAATAACGCGGCGGGCCGCATCCGGTCCCCGGGGCCTTGAGTTTGACACGTGCTGTCGAGGATAAGCGTGATATGAGGTGAACGGCTGTATCAGCTCTGCTTACCGCCTCGCGGTGGCGGTGAGCCGTAAGCTGCTCCTTTAAAGCTGCTTTCACATTTCTCGAGACGGTCCTTGCACTGCCCGATAAAATACCTGCATCAATAATTGTCACAATGAAAGAATCAATCTTGAAACCGCCGCCGCTGTATCAAGAAGGAGGTCTTATTTTCATTACTGAAGGAGAAAAAAAGTTGCCCAAGCACTGGTTGTGGAACGCCGGCTTCTCTAGGACGAAATATGATCAGTGAAAGCGGGTAACGTAAAAACGTTTTTTTCTGGGAAACAGACAAAAGCTGCCATTCATTTGAGGCGAGGCATTTATCGGTCCAATTGGACGCTACGCCACGTGATCAATTGAGGCCCAGGCTCGTATATTTGAGGAAAGCAACTGAAAGTAGGTGATACTGACCTACTTTTCGTGGAGGGAAAAGAAGGGGCACTTTACTGGTGGTGAGGCATTTATTTGAATTATGAGTCTCGCACCTGCTGATTAATTGGATGTGCAGGCTTATGTGAACATTTTGAGGGCCGGGGGTGTGGGTGGGGGGCATTTACTGAAGGTGAGGTGTTTATTAGCTAATGTGGATCTTGCACTTGGTTATTAATTGAGGCGCAAAGGCCTCTCCTTGAACAAATGTGTCCTATATGATTTGTTTATTTGGTTAATTGCATTTTGTATCCTGTTATTCACAGCGGCTTCTATTTGAGGAACTACATACGGTAATTGAAATTTGACGCAAACGTCCAATGTTTCCTGAAGGCTGGTTAATGTGAATCTTAGATCGAGTCATAGCTTGAGGTACAAAACCCGCTATTTGAGAAAATATGAATACAAATATAGTCGCAGTGTTTCATTTGGGTTGAGGCATATATTTCTTCAAGTTGCACCACGTGATGAAATGGGATGCCGGGGTCCCAATTTGAAGAAATACAAGGAAATGCCATTGTAGGTCCCATTTTACTAAAAGTTGAAAAAAAAATTGCTGGAGGTTCGGCATTTAAGTTGTTAATGCGCAGATTGTCCTTCCGTTTCTATTGAAGCCAAAAGGCCTTCAGTCTTGGAAGTGTGCTCACTGAAAATAGATGATAATGTCCCGTATTTCCTCAAAATGAACGGAGCCGACTACGGGAGGTGAGGCGTTTATTTTATTCAAGTCAATCCTGAACCCAGTGACAAACCGAGGCTCGGGCCCCGCCGTCAAAGATAAATCCGCGGCTCCTGTCTTTTGTTTGCGCAGCGCGGAGTACCCCGACCTGCGCAAGCACAACAACTGCATGGCCAGCCACCTGACGCCCGCCATCTACGCCAAGCTGTGCGATAAGGCCACGCCCAGCGGCTACACGCTGGACCAGGCCATCCAGACGGGCGTGGACAACCCCGGGCACCCCTTCATCAAGACGGTCGGCATGGTGGCCGGAGACGAGGAGTCCTACCAGGTCTGCCCAATGTTGAACGCTTGCCTGCTCTTTGCCCAACATGAGCTCATAAGCTGTGGGCGAAAAGAAACGAGTGGAAATGCTTTTGATGCCGTACCTCAATCGATTTTTCAGGTCGCTGCGCTGCATTCCTGTTATGGTGAGAGGTGTCAAAATGCAATGATCCCTTTCTTCTGGCCTGTGAAGGGAACAAACCAATAACTTTGTCAAAATCAGTTTATGGGAAAAAAAATAATCTATTCAGCTATTAAAAAAAAATATTTGCAATTTGCAGTCATAGTGCAATTATTCATGTGGTTTAACGAAGTAGTCGCCCTTCGTCAAGTAGCTCTCATTCTCAAAAAGCTTGGTGAGTCCAACAGCTCACACCCTCGTGCGATATTGCTCGATTGTTGTTGATTTGGTTTGATCAGGAGAGTTTTTTTGACACACAAGCTAACTCAATGCGCTTCACAAAATGAAAAGCACGTTTACAAACAAAAGAACTAAATATGCATTTTGAAACAAACGTAAAAAAAAAAAAAATCAAATAAAGAAACAAACAACAATAATCAGTTATTAAAACAATTATTGGGAACAGAACGTTTGCCGTACATTTGACAGCAAAGTAAAATGAACAAAAAAAAACAGCAAAATAAACCGATTGACAAAATAATCGAATCATCGCTTCAAAAAAAAATATTTACTGGTGACAGCCGGGCTGAGCATTTGGCATCCAGTGTTAAAGCCCACAGAAATGTTCACAGCAGGCAAAAACAAAATAAAACTCAACAAAAGAAAAACTTTGGTATTAAAATTGTTTGTTGTTTGCAGGTGTTTGCCGACCTGCTGGACCCCGTCATAAAAGAGAGGCACAATGGCTACGATCCCCAAACCATGAAGCACCCCACCGACCTGGACGCCAGCAAGGTGCCGCTCACCCTCCAACATGAGCTCAACATCACATTCTTATTTCTATGCCCGCTTTTGAGGCCTGTCGTTACGACCGTCAATTCTGTTTGTGCGAGTGAAGCCCAGAGTGTGAGGGGGAAAAAAAAAGACCCTCCTGAAGATGATGAAAGCATTTTCACTCATTGTGACAGCACTTCATGCACTACAAAGCGGTACGCAGCACACGTGCACGACACCCAAGCCTGTCCAATAGGAAAGAAGTAAATGGCGTCAAATGGTGGAAGTAGGTTCAGGTGGTCCGTCTCGACCGAGAGACCGTGTTTGGCATTTTGAGGCGCGGATAGGTTTAGCCTGGGTTGTTAGCGGAGGTTACGGAGAGTCTTTGCTGCACAAAATGAAATTGTCCGTGAAAAGCATTTATTTTTGGGGGGGGGCGAGTTTAAAATGACATGAAAGTGTTTTGGGTTCATAGTTTGTCATCTATTCACTGATTGGAAGATTTTTGCAAGCTCGTTTCTATTTTCACCCGACTTTCAGCTCCAGTCCGGCCACTTTGACGAGCGCTACGTGCTGTCGTCCCGGGTGAGGACGGGCCGCAGCATCCGAGGGCTGAGCCTGCCGCCCGCCTGCACGCGAGCCGAGCGCAGGGAGGTGGAGCGCGTGGTGGTGGACGCCCTCGCCGGCCTCAAGGGCGATCTGGCCGGGAGGTACTACAGCCTGAGCCAGATGACGGATCAGGAGCAGCAGCAACTCATTGATGTGAGCAACGACCGCAATCACATCATTGCATCTTGGAGGCGGTCTTTGGATGCGTGCTGAAATCAATTCATTGGATGACCGAGTCAAAGTGTGGATGCTTGGGGCCTTTGTTTCCGTCAGGACCACTTCCTGTTTGACAAGCCGGTGTCCCCGCTGCTGACGTGTGCGGGAATGGCACGCGACTGGCCTGACGCCCGTGGTATTTGGTGAGTTAAAACCAGGTGTCTACCTCGTGGCTAGCCCGTGGCTACCTTGGCCTGCCGTATCTCTTTCCCCTTACTACAGTGAAACTCCTCTACAACGAAACCTACATGGACGAAAATCCCCCCTCATGTGAAAAAAATGTTCATGCATGAAAGCCAGTCCCACTTTTCTGCTTCCCCTACGACGAAAAGTCCCCCTGTTCCGTGATACGAAATCTTTTTCTCTGCTCTTGCCTCGCAACGAGATTCACTTCAACGAAAACAAGCCTTCCGCGAAAGTCTAATCCAACCTCACCATGCCACAGCAACCTCTGCTGCTTTGTTCGGAAACGGCAACAGCAACCACCACCCTGGTTTACACATGTGCAATAGTCCAGGAAGTATTTGTTTTTGTTAGTTTCAGACGCAGCATAAACATTGCATTGCTAAAATGGCTACGAAACGGACCTTTGCAGACCAAGGAGTTAAGAAAAGAAAAGCATTCACGCATGTTTCTTGTGCAGAGCGTGCCTGTTAAGTGAAATCTCGTTGCACGAACGCGTAATGACAATAAAGGCAATCCAATCCAATCCAAAAGACATTATGCAAGAAATTGATTAAGTGAAAGTGAACGCTGATCGTAAATTTCGCAATTTCTTTCCCGATTTTTTCTTTCTACGCTGGCTATATGAAGTGTCAAATAAGTGTATGCTCATATTTATGCACTAAGTATTGGAATGCAAATAAAGAGTACACACATACGTTTTGTGTGTGTGTTTACATCCGAGATAAAATTTGCTACAGTGAAAAGCCCCCTGTTGTGAAACATTTCTTGCTGCAAACATGATTTCATTGTAGAGGAGTTTCACTGTAATTCATCTGCACTCATTCATCTTTCTCTTTCCTTTCCAAACCAGCAGGTCATGTCTATGATGGCCATGTACATAAAGGACAGCGTCAAGCAGCATGCCTTTGTATTTATTTTGTTTTTCTTTTTGCTGCTGACTCACAATATACAAGAAGAAAAACATGGACAACACGACAGCTCACCCACCTCATGCCAGGCGTGACCCGGAAGTATTTTTCTCCTGTGCAGGCACAACAACGACAAGACTTTCCTGATTTGGGTCAACGAGGAGGATCACACCAGGGTTATCTCCATGGAGAAGGGAGGCAACATGAAGCGAGTCTTTGACAGGTTCTGCAGAGGCCTTAAGGAGGTTCGACTCAGTCTGGCTTTGCCTGCAATGTGTGTGTGTGCGTGGGAGAGCGATTACAATGAGTGTGTCTGTCTTCGCACGGGCACAAAAACCTCCAAAGGTTTCTCCGCGCAGGTGGAGCATCTGATCCAGGAGCGAGGCTGGGAGTTCATGTGGAACGAGAGGCTGGGTTACATCCTCACCTGCCCCTCCAACCTGGGCACTGGACTGCGGGCGGGGGTCCACGTCAAACTGCCCCTGCTGAGCAAGGTAAGTGCTGCGCTTGAGAGGACGCTTGCCGTGGGGGCTTGTCTGATTTTTTTTTTTGCCGGGACCCCCTCCAGGACCCTCGCTTCAGTAAGATCCTGGACAATCTGCGTCTGCAGAAGAGAGGGACGGGCGGCGTGGACACCGCCGCCGTGGGGGGAACCTTTGACATCTCCAACCTGGACCGTCTGGGACAGTCCGAGGTAGAGCGCTCAACTTATGATGGACGGTGACGTCACTATTTGGGCGGTGATGAACGGGCGCCATCTTGAGCTTTCTCCGGTGCTCGTCCACAGACGATTTTTGGAACTTTGCTGCGTGGCTCACAGATGCCCCGCGTTCCCACTTGACAGGTCCAGTTGGTGCAGACGGTGGTGGACGGCGTCAACTACCTGGTGGAGTGCGAGAAGAGACTGGAGAAAGGCCAGGACATCAAGGTGCCCTCGCCCATCAAGCAGTTCAAGTAGAAGCCCGCTTGCGCCCGCCCCTCCCAACTCACGGCTGACCTCCTGGGACCCCAGATAGACAAGAAATAACAATGTCAGTGTTTCATTTCATTCTCTTTCATAGCCAATATAACCCCAACCGCCTCTGTTATGATGTAAGCATCATATTTAATACTCCTGAGTAGGGTTTCAAAGGGGTGGAAAATTTCCGCGGGGAAGTTAAGTTGGAGGATTGGAAATATGCGCAAATGTAAGTGTTCTTTGTCATTGGAAGACGTGTTGCCTTTTGTCTCTTATAATCGACGTGACAAGAAAAAGGCTCCACCTCCGAGTCTTTATCTTCTTCTCAAAACCTGTGCAGAATCTCTCATTCCAAGTCACAAAATGCCGACATCTACAGCGATGGGTTCATCACAACATTACAAACCTGAATTTTACAAACATCGAATGGGTTGGATTCCAGCTGACAAATATAAACGGACACGAGAAATGTGGAAATTCTTGGTTTATTCCCAGGGAAATTTTCCAACTTGGAATTTTGCAACCCTACTCCTGACACTTTGGAGCCACAGAAAACACCGCGCTGGGCTTCAGTGGTATTCATTTTAATGTAATAAGTGGAAGCCAAAAAGTCCACCGGCAGCTTGCGAAAAGTGAAAGATGGCAGCTGCAAACACTGTCGGACCACTGAATCCGGCGCGGATTTGTTTTGGTTCTGCCGCCATTGCCCACAGCATGCCACCCCGCGCTGACCTCAACTCATGACATGGTGCTCATGCTACTCATCACTCAAAGTGGATTTGAATGTCAAAAGCCGGTCACTGTACTGTGAGCCTTTGAAGAGAGATCTTGAGCTGCTCATCGCTGAATGTCACACGCGTGTCTTTTATTAAACAAATCGTCCATTTAGCAGAAAAGACGTCTGCTGCCTTTTGTCTTCCTTCACTTTGAGGAGCGAACGACTGAAGGAAACGCCAAGGGAAGGTTCAAGAAGCAATCCGCAATCTGGAGCCTCTTTTGCAAGGCCGGTCATTTGTTACGCCTTTTTGCCATGGCACTCTGCTTCGAAATAGATTTAAGGGTTTGGGTAAGGTTTTAATTTGGGATTTCAAAAAAAGGGTCAGCTCAAATGTTTGTCACGTCCTCTTCCTGTTTACATCCAGTAGCCCCTGAGCTCAGAGAAACAAAATACTCTCTTCTCTACAGGAATATTGAAACCATCAAACTCTGCGTCATTTTTCTTGGCTAATGTTTCCACTTGTGTGGCGCACAGCATGTTTTTTGTCTGGACGCGGACAACAAAGTGCCCAGTGTTTTGTTTTGTCTTGCTTTTTTTTCCCCGAAGCGATGTGAAGCGTTGGAGGAGCTTAACGACGAGCATGACATCAGCATCTTTCCCCTCCTCCTCGTTCCACATTATGATAGCGGAGACAGCTGGTTGCCATGGCAACCGCTTCTGTGGGGCTCTCATGGGGGCAGGACAGAAACAAGGGACTGTGTGGTGACAATGAAGGAAATCACATCCGTAGCACAGAAGAGAGTGAAAGTCACATCGTATGGATTTAAATACTGTACGGTTGTTGTAAACTTTGTCCCGTTTTGACGTTTGGAAGCTATTTAAAAACAACGAATTGTCATTATTTCACTCTGAAATATGATGACTTTTCCTAAGTGCTACCCAAAACAAACAAACAAACAAACAAACAAACAAACAAACAAACAAAAAAGATCACATGAAAGAAGGCTGAAATTGGACAGCACGTTTCCCCGTCAAAAAAATATGAAAAAGCCGGTGTTCTCATCCTCCAACTCATCCAGGGAGCGCCCCCTGCTGGGTTGTTTTGCACTTTCAAGTAAGTACTCTTGTCATTTCGAAACAGCTTCATATAGGAATCCCTTTTACCTCAGCTACAGTTACATTTTGCAAATATATTTTACACAACAGCATGGATTATGAGACATTACTTTTGGAAGGGGGACAAAATTCTTCCAATTGACTATTTTAGGGTTAGTCTTCAAGTGGCGCAATGATCCATCGTCGGGCATATAAAGCTCCTTGTTTTCCAAATAAAGGGTCAACAATCCGAATGCAGGTAGAAATGTTGACTATTTCAGCAATTTAAACTGCGTGCCTTCAAACTAGGGCAGTGGATAACGGCGTCCGATGGTTCAGCAAAATGCGTCATAAAATTGCGACAAGAGAATCGGGAATAACATTTCTCAATTAGCAATAAATTAGTTTTTTTTTTCAAATATTCTGCCGAGATAACACGTTCTGGCATTGGCAGAAAAGTAAATCTCATACAAATCGGTTGAGAATTGAGCAAGTCACCACTAAATTCATCGTACTGTATATGCATTGACTTTGTTGGGAAGTTTGTCCCTCCTAACATGGCCGACAAACCGGGACGTTTGCAACCGCGCTTTTATCTTTGGTTAAAGGTCTTCCACTAAATCAGAGGACTCTCGTCATGATGACTTTGGTTTACGAAGTAGTTGTGCTCCAATTGGCCGCCTCTCGACGAAGCGTCGGCATGCTGCACTCTGATTGGTTTACACGCGATGAGCGAGCCATCCACGCGACCAATAGCGGGCTGCCACAGTGTGATAAGGAGCGGCGCAGAGGCTCTTCCAGTATCTTCCCCGCCTCCTCCGTCTTTTCCTTTCGATCAGCAGCCCGCAGCGAACAACAAGCTCAAGAACCTCGACGTCCTTCTCCCCCCCCATCGCACTCCTTTCGCGGTGTTGTATGCAAGCCTGTTTCGAGGACTTCTTGAAACGACACCGAGTGCGATGCTGACGCTAATCTTCCTGGCCGCGCTCGCCGGGCTCTCCAGAGCCAGCGACGTGCTCGAATTCACCGACGACGACTTTGACAGCAGCATTGAGCACCTCGAGCTCATCCTCGTTGAATTTTATGCGCCATGGTAAGACATTGAAACGACTTGGATAATTTTCCCCCAGTGAAAGAGTAAAGCTGCTTGTAAGCGGAACGACTTGTTTTTCGCATAAATGTCTTAACTGGCTCAGCGTCTAGCGTGCGTGGTTCATAATAATGTGTGGGTTTAAACGCACCTATTAGTTGAAATAATTTTTCACACAGTTATGTTACTGGCAAATACGTTATTGTTGTCTTAAAAAATAGGCTCGTGATGAAATGTTAGCATGCTAGCTAACAAGATGTGAAAATATAACTGTGTCGAAACCATGAATCCCATTAGAAGCATTTCGTTTATGATAAACTACAAAAAAAATCCAAGCAGCTGCCTGTTTTGACACGCGAAACGACCGTCAAAGGGAATTTTCACGTCGTTTTCGCACTTTAAAAGCACCGTTGAGTAGCATGCACAAGGAAGTTGGAGGCGTGCTTTCTCGCAGTGTAACGCTCCGATTGGACGGCGAAGTTTGGGTGGCTGCCTCTGATTGGTTGATACAAACTATGACATATGTCCAGATAGCGAAACGACTTCGATGCTGTGCAAAGTGAAACAAAATGTGCCTTTACAAAAAAACGTCGGCAAAGAAGAAAAAAAACTCGCAAAACTTTTTTTTATGTGTTTGGATTTACACAATAAAAAGTATTGCTAAATAATTCGTGCAGCTACCAACTCGTTGGTTCCACTAATTTCAAGACGAAATTTACATGGACATTTGACTCAGAATCTTTCCGTTGTAAAACAATGCAGTGTGCAAAGTTTTTTTTAAGCAATGTTAGAAATTACATTCATACACAAATGGTCAAATATGACCGTTCAAGACATTATCAAAGCGAGGTATTGAACGTTGGTACGCAAAAAGAAATAAAAATAACGAGCAGCCGTTCAACTTTGAATGAGAGAGTCATGGTTTCGGTCAGACAAATGTAAAAATGGCAACTATTTGTTGGAGTCTAGTCAGGTTACTGAGAACCGTCACTGTGCCCTTGAGCAAGGCATGACCCCACCTCACCGAGCACCTCGAAATCTTGATCCGCCCTTCTGTATGATAGTGATCTGGCTTTGCGCAGTGCACAACAGCGTGTGACTTTATTTCTCTCATGTGCATTGCAACGTCCTGTTACGATTTATAAACATTACCAGCCGAGCAAACACTTTCCTCAGTCTTATTTACCAAGCAGAGAGCAGATTACACATTTTGTTTGTGTTTCTAATGCCTCTTCTGTCCCCTTAAGGTGTGGTCATTGTAAGCGCCTCGCCCCCGAGTACGAGGCAGCGGCCACGCGTCTGAAAGGCATCGTCCCCCTGGCGAAGGTACTCGACGGGACAATTACCCGCTTTCAACTCATATTTGAACTCTCCTTGCCCTCATCCGTTGAACACTGCATTTTTTTTCTCCCCTCTTCCAGGTTGACTGCACCGCTCACAGCAAGACTTGCAGCAAATACGGAGTCAACGGCTACCCCACCCTGAAGATCTTCAGGGGCGGAGAAGTCTCTGGACCCTACGATGGCCCCCGATCTGCAGGTGCCGTTATACTGTACTTTGATTTAACAGTAGGACTTGTGTGAGTCAATATCGTATCGTTGAAAGTAGATTAGTTGAAGAGCTGAGATTTTTTTTTTTTAAAGCGCAGTACAGTTGTGACTTTGAGGATAGGTGAAAAGAAGGAAGAGAAGCGGTAGTTGATTGACAGCCCCCTTTATTGGGACGAACAGCTACTATTAACCACAATCAGACAACTTCGCAGGATTTATTTATTTTTGTGTCTTTCGTAGATGGCATTGTGACTTTCCTGAAGAAGCAAGCCGGCCCCGCCTCTGTGGAGATCACCACCGAGGCGGAATTCGAGAAGTTCATCGCAGATAAAGACGCCAGCGTAGTCGGTGAGTCGACGCAAGCAATTTGATGAGAGAAGGAGGAAGGAAACTGCAAAAGGGAATTCAAACACGTGTGCGGTAAAGTTGGATGGCAGGGAAGAGAAAATAAGAGGAGCAGCGTTTGCAAGTAGTCGAGCGTAAAGCACAGCTCCTCTTGTCAAAAGCAAATGCGTCATGGACGCGTTAATCAGGCTCAAAATCTGAAGCTGCTGTTGTCAAAGTAGACGAGGCAAACTGGAGCGTGTAGCAAGAAGAGTCACTTAATTTGTCCTGCCAAGATGCACGCACACAAAAACAATCTGTACCTTAGGCCTCGAGTTTGACGTTTTGCAGTGGGTCTCAAAACGATTTATATCAAGTACCATCTCAATGAATACTGAGGGCCCCCTCCCCTCCTCGAAGCAAAAGTTGCTCCTCTAACCCGATTCTAGCGCTTCCATCGCAAGCAGCCCTGAAAATGAAAGTTGGAAGTCATCTCGTTGTTGACGTTTTCCGTCCAGGCTTCTTTGCCGACAAGCAGAGCCCCGCGTACACTGAATTCCAGAATGCCGCCAGCGACCTGAGGGAGAACTACCGCTTCGCCCACACCAGCCTGGAGGCGCTCCTCCAGAGCCAAGGCGTGGACGGAGAGTGAGTGCCACGCCGCCTTCGGTCCACTTTGCAGGTCATCAGAAGCAAACAGTCAATTCTTAACAGTCCATTTTTGTTTGCATTTCTTTATTTGGAATCTCCAGCGGCGTCATCCTGTTCCGCCCGCCCCGACTCAGCAGCAAGTTTGAAGATGCCTCGGTCAAATTCAGCGAGGAGAAATTCACCAAAAACAAGCTCAAGACGTTCATCAAGGACAGCGTGTACGTTTGTGCGGAATAACATCGAAACCATTTTTTTTTTCTTAAGCATCCACGTCGGGCGCCGTCGTGCATTATCGATGACTGCAAACTGATCGGCTCTCACCTGGTCTCTGCTCAGCTTTGGAATCTGCCCCCACATGACTGATGACAACAAAGACCAGCTGAGGGGGAAAGACCTGCTGGTGGCCTACTACGACGTGGATTACGACAAAAATCCTAAAGGCTCCAACTACTGGAGGAATAGGTAACGGGAAGATCGTTTTTTTTTTTACCCGACAAGCATCACACCGTGGGCCGTTTCCATTCATTCCAACTGGAGCGCATTTAAGTATACAATCACGGTGTAGTGCCACAGATGACTTCTAGGAATTTGAATCCCCGGGACTCATGTGGAAAAATTGACTTTTTCGGTTCTCATCCCCACTCGTCTTTGATGTCAAAGCTGCCTCGGCAGCACCGCAGAAGCTAGCGAGACATGAGCCGCTCTCCCTCGTGTGTCGGCAGGGTGATGAAGGTGGCAAAGAGCTTCTTGGACCAGGGCAAGGCGCTCAGCTTCGCCGTGGCCGGCAGGCAGTCGTTCGGCCACGACTTGGCCGAGTTTGGCTTGGATGGTGCCCAAGGAGAGCTCCCCCTGGTGGCCCTCCGCACTGCCGCTGGAAACAAATACGTCATGACTGAGGAGTTTACGTAAGTCTGACGTGGCAAAATATCGCCTGGGTTCCGGCTTTCTCGTCCCGCGTTTTACTCAGTTGTGCTAATTTCCCGCCGACGTCTTTTTGTTCCCCCGACCAGTCGTGACGGAAAAGCTCTTGAGCGCTTCCTGCAGGACTACTTTGATGGCAAACTGAAGCGTTACCTCAAGTCGGAGCCCATACCGGAGAACAACGACGGACCCGTCAAGGTGACCCGTCGCTAACGAGCGCCAACACGTCTTTAAAATTGCCGCTCACCAAATTGTGGCCCGGTGTGCATTTTCAGATTTTGGTGGCAGAGAACTTTGACGCCATCGTCAACGACGACAGCAAAGACGTGCTTATCGAGTTCTACGCTCCGTGGTGCGGTCACTGCAAGAGCCTGGAGCCCAAATACACGGAGCTCGGAGAGAAGGTGCCGCACCAAAGAACTCGACTCCAAAATTGGATTCATTAGATTTCGCAGAGGATTCTGAATTGCCCTCCCGTCTCTTGTTTTAGCTTGCCAACGATCCCAACGTGGTCATTGCCAAGATGGACGCCACGGCCAACGACGTGCCGTCTCCTTATGAAGTCGCCGGGTGAGTCGAGAGTCATATTCCACAACACAAAGTAGCTTGTTGCATGACGTACCGAATGCAGCCCTCAAGCGAAGAGCCCCTCGTTGTAATAATGCTCAAAACTTTCTTCCCTTAGATTCCCGACAATCTACTTTTCACCAGCCGGCAGTAAGATGCAACCAAAGAAATATGAGGCAAGTATTGGCAAACACTCTAATATGCACAATCATTTTTAGACATCTTCAACATTTAAGTCGTCATGTGTACATTTTCAGTTTTTTTTTTTTGTTTTTTTTTTTCGGTGAAGTCCTGCACATTCATGATTTGGCACTTACACATTTTAGCCATTTGTGTATTTTGGGGAACTTGGCTGGAGAAATGTTTTTAATCACTGTTTTGGTTGATCCCAAGCAACCATTTTGGACTGAGGAAAGGAGCTTGATTTATTCAGGCCATAGCATTGTCCAATAGGAAAAGTCAGTAGCGCCCTCATGTGGCGTCAGTCGGCATTCGTACGTCAAATTAGTCCTAGCCGACTGCTTTTGGAATAACGTGACCCCTTTGTCTGCATTTGCTGACTGCTGTAAAGCACTTGCAGTCAACACCGTGCAGCAAGCACCTACGCAATCCTGAGCCCATGTTACATAACGATTCCACGTTCACGTGGCACTTCAGCAGTTGGAGCGAATGACCAAGGAAGCTCCAAATCAAACGTGCAGATGCACGTAGCAGTTCTCAGTACCACCTGAATTATCACCGATGCGCTTACTAAGACGTTATTTTTTTTATTCTTTGTTTGATGCTAATGTTGTCTTGTGGCGGTGCAGGGAGGCCGCGAGGTGAGCGACTTTGTCTCCTACCTGAAGAGGGAGGCGTCCAACCCTTTGGTGATGCAGGAGGAGCCCAAGAAGAAGAAGAAGAAGCAGCACGATGATGAGCTATAAAAAAAAAATAGTCTCCAGATTGGGAACTTGATGTCCCCGCTGCAACTTGATGCGATTTTTTTTTTCTTTTTTCCCCCCCAAGTGTTTAGGAGGAATCAACGGGAGAGAAGTAAATTATATTCCACTGTCTTAGTGAACTACAAAATGCTCTGAAGCCAAGTTGATTGGGTCCTCTGACAATACTGTGGAAGATGTGGAGCTGTTTCTTTTAAGTGAAGAGGGTCCCCTTTTTCAAAAAATTTTAAAACCTTTTTTGTTTTGTTTAAAAAGGAGAAAAACCATTGTCTACTCGGCACCTACGGCTGACAATGCACTTCGGCCATGCGTCATTCCACATCACCTGCCTCTGTTTTTTTGTTGTCACGGGTGGGGTGGGATTGGGGGGGGGGGGGGAGGGGCAACA